>PVHX01003204.1:0-148037 GCA_004024805.1 Geosciurus inauris
GCAGCCACTTCAATGTTTATAGCAGCTCAATTCACAATAGCTAAATTGTGGAACCAACCTAGATGCCCTTCGATAGATGACTGGATAAAGAAACTGTGGTATATATACACAATGGAATATTACTCAGCAATAAGAGAGAATAAAATTATGGCATTGGCAGGTAAATGGATGGAGTTGGAGAATATCATGCTAAGTGAAGTAAGCCAATCTCAGAAAACCAAATGCCGAATGTACTTGTTGATAAGTGGATGCTGATCCATAATGTGGGGAAGGACATGGGAACAATGGTGGATCTCTGTTCACAGGGGTGTAAGGGGGGAGGGGGCATGGGGACAGCAAAGGTGATGGAATATGATGGACATCATAGCCCTAACTTTATATATGACTGCATATATGTTGTGATTCTATACAACTTACATCTAGAGAATTGATATGTTATCCTCTATCTATGTACAATGAATCAATTTACACTGTTAACATGTAAGCCTAAATGAAAAAAAAAAAAAAGAAAAAGGTACTTTTAAGGTAAAGCATAAATTATTTTATTATCCACATTCAACATTTTAGGGATAAAGTACTGTGTTTCTCAAACTGTGAGACTGATAGTACCGTACAGTAATTTACAGACAGGATCTGCCTGAGCTTTCACCCGAGAAATTAGAAAATTTGTAAAACTCCCTTCCAGAAACCACACCTTGGTGTTCACTCACTGTCTGGATTCCACTTCGTGACTGCCAGTGGAGGTACAACAAACACAGATGCAGCCCAGGGACAGTTCCCCTTTCTCTCTGGATGCAGAGTGTGTGGGTGTGACCATGCGGCAGGAAGAGGTGCTTCATACTGACATCTGATGGGCGCGCAGTTCAATCTGGATTCACTGTTTTGTGAGAGGGTGGTTTGTGGTTTCTCTAGGAACAAAACGTTTCTCTGGAAGTCCCTTTTCTTGTGCCCCCAGTCACTCGTGCCTGTAGCTGACGGTTCCTGGCCTGTGCTGTCCCACGGGCCACCTTGTAAGGCTTTAATGCTCTGATTTAGGAACTGCCAACCCATGTGGAGGAGTTCAATGTTGGTGGCTTTTGTGTGCTGATAAAATAAGTAGGCCGCCCTGGGGTACAGAAAGCTGCTTGGCCCAGATGTCTTTTAATTGGATCAAAAAGCATATGGGTGCTCACTCTAATAAACTAACAAGCCAAGGCTGCTTCTGGAGGAGGGTCTGTGCCTAAGCCATCACTGTGGGGCCCTCAGCCTGACAAAGACGCACTGTGATCCTGGGGGGCCTGGCCATGAAGACCTTGGATAAGGTGGTGATAATCCCAGTTCCATCAGGGACCACCCTCTGCTATCAGAGCAGTTCTCATTCCTCACTAAGAATAAGACAATGGAGCTGGGTGTGGTGGCGCAAGCCTGTAATCCTAGCACTTTGGGAGGTTGAGACAGGAGAATCACGAGTTCAGCAACGGTGAGGCGCTAAGCAACTTAGTGAGACCCTGTCTCTCTCTCTCTTTTTTTTTGGTACTGGGGATGGAACTCAGGGGCACTCGACCACTGAGCCACCTCCCCAGCCCTATTTTGTGTTTTATGTAGAGACAGGGTCTCACTGAGTTGCTTAGTGCCTTGCCGTTGCTGCGGCTGGGTTTGAACTCGCGATTCTCCTGTCTCAGCCTCCCTAAGTGCTGGGATTACAAGCGTGAGCCTGGCTGACCCTATAAAACACAACATAGGGCTGGGGATGTGGTTCAATGGTCAAGTACCTCTGAATTCAATCCCTGGTACCAAAAAAAAAAAAAAAAGAATAAGGCAATAGCTATGCATTTCCGTCCTTCATGTCAGCCACTCCAGAGCAATGTGGCCCCAAGTTGCTCTCCTAGAGTGAGGTCTACTAGAAAAGACCTGTGAGATCCAAGAAAGACACATCTCTTTTTCCTTAAATATCAGAACTCCTCCAAAGGCCCCAATACACACATCTCTAAAACTGAAAATCCTACAAAATAGTCCTGAATTATTCAAGTAAACATGGTATGAACATTTTTCTTTTCTTTTTGTTTTGAGGCAGGGGCTCACTATGTTGCCAAGGCTGGTCCTGAACTCCTGCACTCAAGTGATCTTCCTCTTCTGCTTCAGCCTCCCCAGTGCTGGCGGAGGCTATGGACTTGCCCCCCTTGTTGATGGAATGAAGCCCAGGGCCTCAGGCCTTGTGTGCTAGGCCAGCACTCCATCACTGAGTTAATCCCCAGCTCCTGGCTATGGATTCTTAACATTCAGTTTCACGTGCTGCAGCAACTACATTTATCACTGAGAACTGGAAGTTGTACAATACACATCAGATCATAAACATGCAGAAAACAGAACAACTTTCAGAAGTATTTTCTTGTTCACTGAATTTCCAACAGGAATTAGAGCTACTCTAGGTCTAAATCAGTTACCCTCAGAAAACAGCTGTGGCAACTAGAAAGTTCTTAGGATCCTGACTCAATAAAGGAAGTAAGACTTCACTCTTGATTGTAAAGTATATTTCCACAATGCTAGTTGGACTTATTGAATGATTACATGGTGCCAAGAACTATCCTGGAGTGCTAGGAATGCATTGTCCTATTTAATTCTTACTCTAGCCCCAAGGTAGGTGGTATTATTACTCTCATTTTACAGTGAAGGAAACTGTGCTGAGAAAGAGTAAATGAGGCTAAATCAAATGGTCAATAAATCAGTATCTGCCTGACTTTAAAGTGGTGGCTTCCATTGGTACCCTGTAAATTTCTTTTTGTATACAAATAGGTGGGATATATTATGGGATACATTATATGAAATATAATATTAAAGTAATAACTATAAAATTTCAAAAGGAATTCAAGAAAGGAAGCAAGATATTTACATCTATGTGAAGAGATTTAAAATCATGAAACTAAAAAATGGCAGAAGAAAGTGATAAACTTCAGAATCCCTTCCTTCCTCCTCCTCCCTCCTTTACCTTCCTTGCCCACCCCTCAGGAAGGTACTCTGTGGATGGACCTCTGAATCCTTTCCTTTTGCAAAGGATAACAAAGATGGTGATTTTGTGGACACGGGATTTGGATTTAGCTGCACTGTATACGCCAGAGCTGGTTGCCACTGGATACTATCTGTGATTCAGATGTCTATCCTATTGAAATCAGACCATTTAACTAGCACCCAGAATTTATCTGGTGTTGGCTCGGGGGTAGTGGCACACAAATGCAATCTCAACAACTCAGGAGGCTGAAGCAGGAGGATCCCAAGTTTGAGGCCAGCCTCAGCATCTTAGAAAGACCCTGTCTCAAAGTGAAAAATAAAAAAAGGGCTGAGGATGTAGCTTAGTGGTAGAGCACCCCTGGGTTCAATCCTCGGTACTGCAAAATAAATGAAAAATATTGTATATTGTTTGGTATATGTTTCTAGTACCAAGAAAAAAAATCAGTGTTCCTTGTTGTTTCCTAAGAGTTAAGTTTACATTAAAAAACAAAATTGCCAAATCACAGTTTGGCCTACTTGTGCATTAACTGTGACTTCTGGGGAAACAAGGAGGAAGCTACAGAGAACATTTAAAAACAAGTTCTGTCTTCACGCCACCACGATGGTCAAAGCAAACACGGCAGACAACACCAAGTGTCGACGAAGACACAGAAGAGCCAAGTCATCTGCCCCGGTGAGGGATGGAAACCCGGCTCTCCCTCTGCAAAACAGCCGGACGGCCGCTCAGAAAGCTCAACACAGAGAGGGCACATGTGTGGCCCTGAAGACACTCCTGTGCATATACCTCTCCCCAAATGAGCCCATGTCCACGCAGAAGACTTCATGTGAACGTCACAGCAACGCTGTTTGTTACAGTCAAAAAGACAAAGTGACCTACACACCCATCAAGTGAAGATTAAAAAGGGGACACACACAACAGCATCATTCACATTCATGTTCTTATGATATTCAGCCTTAAAAAGAAACAAAGCATTGGCATGTTGTCTGGGGACAGAGCTTTGGAAACAGCATTTGAAGTGAAAGAAGTGCGCGGGGCCGGCCACCACAGCCTGGCTCCGTGGCCGAGCGTGCGGGGTCAGCAGAAATGCACAGGCAGCGGCCGGAAGGGCCGGGTGGGAAGAGCAAGTGCTGACCGCCGGGCTGCTTCTGGGGGAGAAGAAAATCTACAACTAATCGTGGTGCTGGCTGCAAAGCTCTGTGACTCCACTAAAACCATGACTCACGCTCTTCAAATCAGTCAAGTCTAGAGGACTGAATCTTATCTCCATAAAGCTGTTGGAGGAGTCCTTAGAGGCAGATATGGAACATTCTCTGTAAGTCAAGCTCATGAAGTCTTCTGACCACAGGCAACAGATTAAAATGGACGCACAAGAAAACAGTAAACATGCAAACTATAAGAACAGCAACACAAAGAGTGTGGCTGCAACCAACTGAAGGAAATTGCTTCCAAGGACTAATACTTAGAACATGTACCAAGAAGGTGTTGGTGCACCACGCAAAACCACCACGGGGGCCAGGGTGGAGCTCAGCGGGGCTGGGCTTGATTTCCAGCACCTGAAACAAACACACGCAGACAAACCAAAACCAAACAAGGAAACAAATCAAAAACACTCTGATTTTTTTAGATACATAAAGGAATAACGTGAGTCTTTAACTTGGAAATTCCACTTCTAAGTCAGATTAACTTACTTGCATCTGAAACGAAGAACAAAAGAGATTTAGTTTACAATAGTTTGAGCCTATTTTAGACAGATATTTATTAAATATTTATTAAAATGCTTAAGGCTGAAATAGTACTATAGGCACCAGAAAGAAAACAAATATGAGCAATTCAATTCTATACCTTCTGTTCAATAAAATTTGCTTCTCCATGGCAGGTGGTACAGAGAACTCTACCCAGGGGGTTAATCAAAATTCCCTTAGAATAATTGAAAAGCATCTGCATTTTTCCCCCAGAAACCACAAAAAAAGTCACAGTAAGCAGATCATATAATCTTGATTATTAGCACTGAGCCTGTAGCAACATAATGTGTTGTCCTCAGAAATTAAGTTACAGGACGCCGTGTCAACGTGCAATAAGTCAGTGATGTCTCCCTTAATGAGACTAAAACTCTCGAGAAAATCAAAAGGGAGACGGGGATGTGATGAGTCCATGTGTGATGTTTTCCTACTGCTGCAAAGCAATCCTGCGCCTGATAGTCACACTGGAGCAGGAGTGCCGGGAGAGGCCTGGGAGGTCGCTGACCCCAACCTTTCATTTTACAACAAAGAAAACCGGGGTGTAGGCAGATCACAACTTGAGACTAAAAATTAGCTCTTTTGGGGCTCTTTTTAGGAGATTTTTTTCCCCCTGAGTAAACACACTTCAGAGGGTGCTACCTAAGAAATGGGGAACTGGAACTTCTGAGAGTTACCCTGGTGAGACTCTATGGCCACACATAGCCCGAAGGTGCGTGAATCACAGTGACCTGAAAGTCAGCTCAGGGGCAGCAGAAGCAAAGTCCAGTAGTGTTTAGGTGGCCAAAGACTTGCCTGATGCAAGAGTCCCTCCTGCAAAAAGATGGGCAACAACACTAAGGCCCAGCAGAAGGCAGGCCCAAGGTGGCCTGTGCAGGGAGGTGGAGATTCGCCGGGAAGCGGGTGGCACAGGTACACTATGTCATTTCCACATAAACCACACTAGTTCTGAAACTATGCTAATGAGCTTCCTGGTTAATCTGGAGGGCAGATTTGGTTACTGGAAGAAATATGCTTCACCTCAAGTCAATACACGTACATTTTGGTTTGGGCGTCAGTCTCTGTGAGGTCACTTCTTTTGGATCTGATCACACCCAGGTTCCCTGTGCATTAGTCATGTTTTTAAACTATTTTTGTATCTTATAATGTTTTAACATTTTGGGGGGATTTGTAGTTTCAGGGAGAGATCCATCCAGGGCTGGTTAATTCCTAAAGATAGGAAACACTTGGGAGAACCAGCTAACCAACCCCTTTATCTAACTCTCACCCCAAGCCAACATTCCCACTGCCCTAAATCATTCCAGAGTCAGGAACCTGGGTGACTAGGGACCAACCCTCCACACCCTAAAGTCCCTATATCATTCCTCTTAGCCAATCCCATGCTGTCACCTTTCCCAAGGGAATGAACGCCAAGAAGACTTATTTTAGTGAGGCTTTTTTTGTTGCTGTAACTGAAAGATCTGACCAGAATAACTGTACAGGAGAAAGTTTATTTGAGGGTTCACAGTTTCAGAGGTCTCAGTCCATTGACAGCCACTTTATTCCTCAGGTCTCCAGGTAAGGCAGAACAACATGGCGGAAGAACGTGGCAGGGGAAGTGGCTCACAGGATGATCAGCAAGCAGAGAGAGACAGAGGGAGGGAGAGAGAGAGACACTCCACTTGCCAGACACAAATACATACCCCTAAACCATGCCCCCAATACCCCACCTCCTCCAGCCGCACCCCACCTGCCTTTAATTCCCACTCAACTGATCCCATGCGGGGTTTAATTCACTAACTACGTTAAGGCTCTCACCACCTACTCATTTCCCCTCTGAATCCTCTCACACTGTCTCACACATGAGCTTTTGGGGACACTTCAGACCCAAACCATAACAAGGCTCCTGCTCCCACTTTAGCCTGGCTCTTTTTCTTTTTTAGTTGTCAATGGACCCTGAGTTTATTTATTTATTTATATGCAGTGCTGACATTCGAACCCAGGGCCTCACACATGCTAGGCAAGCGCTCTACCACTGAGCTCCAACCCCATCCCCTAGACTGGCTCTTTTCTGCCTCTGACCTACATGGGTGGGGAACCCCTTCTCTCAGGAAACGTAAATAACAAATTGTTTTTTTTTAATGGCATTCACCTTTACATCTGGGCGTTCAGTCACCTCCATAAATCAAAATCCACAGGTACGTTTCTCAGCACACTGCAAAGTCAGCACCAGGTCTGTAGGACCACTGAAGGCCAGACCGCAGACTCACTGGTGGGGAGCTGCCCAGGGACACGGCCCACAAACACCAGCCTGGCAGTGCTCTTCCCCCGCGGCAGCCCTGCCCTCAAACAGCCAAGGGGGCTGCGTGGCAGACCCAGAAGCAGGGAAAGGTCCTCAGTGCCGCACCCACAGGGCCCGTGACATGGATCCACATGAGTTTATTTTTAGCAAGTTGGTAAACTGATACAGCAAATATCAAATGGATCTTTATGTAACCGTGGCACTGGCAAAGATGATCAGAATAAAAAACTATCCACGGGTGAGCACGAACTATAGTTTGTTCTTTTTGAAAAGCAATTTAGATACAATGAAGAATATATTTAAAAATTATCCTTTGGCTCACTACTTCAGACAGTGATAAAGGGATGACCCTCACTTAGAGGAATATGTTGGTCATAATTCTGTGCAGACATAAAGGTACACACCAGTAGCCACACTAGGATGAAATAGGAAGACACTATATGTGATTTATCTAGCTCTCTCTCCAGCCTGACCAAGATGCCGGCAGCTCTCTCTTCATTCACAAATTAAGGCTGGAGTAAGACAATCCAGACTAAATGCAGGAGAATCGGCTGTGGGGCCAATTCAGAGTCCATCAGGAGTCTCAGAGACCTTCAGGAAGGGCTGGGAGATGGTCACAAACACTGACAGATGAGCCCTGACATTTGGTGGCTCCACTTAGGATTTTTCAACTTACAGTGACACAAACACGATACGTGTTCAGCAGACACGGGGCTGTGGGTTTTGATGTGGGTCTTCTCCTGGGCTGGTGGTGCCCAGCACTATCACTGCCTGCAATGCTGGGCGGCGAGCGCCTGTCCCAGTCAGCCCCAGAGTACCAGGGAAGGGATCACACTCTGCAGTGGGCCATGCTGCTGAGACCTGACGTGCAGAGGCTGAGGCGGGAGGAAGGCAGGGTGGGTTTGCTGGGACACGACTCCTGGTAACCAAGGAGCACCTGCAGTGCCTGTCCATGACTGCTGTCCAGACCAGGGGCTCGACTCTGGCATGACTGACGTCTTAGGTGGACTAATACTTAGTCACAGGGCTGTCCTGTGCAGGGTAGGATGGCTGGCAGCATCCTGGCCAGATTCTGGTGGCATCTCACCACTCATCACAGCCAAAATGTCTCCAGACATTGCCTTATGTCCCCTGAAGAGTAAAATCGCCCCCACCAAGAATGACCGAGAACCACTAGACTGGTAACTACAACCCACTGCCAGGCACTCACATTTAAAAAACTATCCATGTCATTCCTAAAACCCTTTAAGTGGGCTCAGAAACAGAGGAGCAGGTTTAGTTCCCCCAACCTGCTCCCCATCTGGCAGTCAGGCATCGCAAGGAAGAGTGGGGGCCACTGGTAGAGCTAAATCCCAACCCCCTGCTGCCTGTGGGAAGAGGCCATGTTCTATCTTCAGGACTGGCTTGATCCTGTAGCCGCCCTTTCTATGTGAACCACTCCGAGCCAATCACTTTATTTCTGTAGGTGTGTGACAGAGGCATTGTGTATGTGTAAAATAAGGATTCTACCAGTACCCTTCCATGGTTGTGAGAATCCAAGGAGACACCCAAACATGACCTGCTGGGCACACTGCAGGCACTCCAGCACCATCCCCTTGACAACCCCCATTTTAAAGGCTGGTCTAACAAGTGGCTGACACTGGAGAGGGGGAGGTGATGCCTTAGACATGGTGAACTCTAAGGGTAACTGCTGGGACTTACACAGTAATTATTTCTCTAGCCTCTTAAAAGACAGGCATTCTATTTCAGACAAGGGCACTCTGCGGCATCACTGTGTCCCCACATGCTTGGTAATTGGCTTAGGTAATTAACACTGATACCTTAGGAATTGCCTTAACTGTTCCCCGACTATCTTGAAATTTTACACCATTCAAAAAATAAATGCCAGCCGGAGAAAGCTGCCTCCCAGAAACACATACTGCAGACAATGGCTACCACTCAGCCTCTTCAATTCTCCTCGGGTATCCTGCCATGTGTTTCCATGCACAAGGAGGAAAGTACCACAAAATATCAGTAGCTGAGCAATTAAATGGCAACTGAAAAAGAACAGGAAAGTACAACTTCACACATGCCTTTGTGAGGTGTTGCTTGTAACATACTCTATTTGATACACCTCACTGGGAAGATTACAGGATTTTCACAAAATTGAGGAGCAGATGAGGGGAAGCAGCTTGTATGACATGTATTTAACTGCCCACTCTCACCGTTTACTCGGAATGTGAATATCTGTGGCAAACCATGACAGTCCATCTATCTGTTCAAATGGAAATAAGAACCTAAATCACACTGGCCATGCCACAAGCTAGGATTTGCCCTAAATTCCAAGAGTGGCTGTCCATGGCACATCTGGTCTATGACCCAGTATGAGGAAGATTAAGAAAAGGATCCTTATACACCTCCAAGCAGCTAAAACAAAAGTTCATTCCTAAAGCAAATCAGGTTGGGTACCGTTCGTCATTTTCTTTATAAGGTGCTCAAGTAGTGACAATGTGTATGATACTGGTGTCAGGCCCATAAGAATCCAGATATTTCATCTCTTGAACATTACAGATTAGTGAAATGGGAAAGAGACTCTAAAATCCCAACTGTTACGTTCCGCCAGTCCTTCTCAGTTGATGGCAACTGTGCTGGTCCCCAGACTCCCAGCTTCAGCCCTCTGGGCTACTTGGCAATGTCTGGGGATGTGACCTGGTGACAGAGGCCAGGGCTGCTCAACATCTTGTCACACGCAGGCCAGTTCTCTGTGACACAGAATCATTCAGCACAAAATGTCAGGCTGCCATAGTTGAAAACTCTGCTCTAGGCAAAAACAAAAATGATCTCTGTTGTGGATATAAGGTTTGTAAGAACTCTGACTAAATCAAAGGATTTGCTCAAATGATAAGTAAGTTAAAACATACAGTTGATGACACTCTGGATTTAATTATACGTTAGGTCCTATCATGTTCCTCTTGGTTAAAAACCTGTACTATGAGGGCTGGGGTTGTGGCGCAGTGGTAGCGTGCTTGCCTAGCATGCGTGAGGCACTGGGTTCGATCCTCAGCACCACATAAAAATAAAATATACTCTGTCTGCCTACAACTAAAAAATTAAAAAATAAAAAAAATAAAAAATAAAAAAAACCCTGCACTGTGAAAGTACCTTTGTTCAAGTGCATGTCCTATCCTTTTATGGTAAGAAAAATTCAGAGCATTGTTTCTAGGCGGGGCTTATAATACCAGTAGTACAATGTGTTCTTCAATGTTAATTTATTAAACTCTATACTAATTCTACACTAATTGTCAAAATGCAGTCCAAATCCTTGTCTTGGTGTTTTTGAAACTGTTTTCTACAAATGCAGATCCTAGGCCTCACCTCAGCCTAGGGAGTCGGGACCTGAGAATCTGCATTTCAGCAGGCTTCCTGGGTGATTGTTATGCATAATAAAGTTTAAGAATCATTGACCTTTGGGGCAGGAAAGATGGTGGAATGAGGTAGACATCATTGCCCTGGGTTGTGCTCCATTTGTGTACAATGAATCAAAACGCATTCTGCTGTCATGTATACCTAATTATAATAAATAAATTTAAAGATAATCATTGACTTACACACAGCTTCTATAAGAAAAGCATTGACATTTCCACATTGTTTTCACTGTAAATTAAAGAGTATATTCAAATAATTATTTCATAGGAATGAAAGATCAACAACATACAATAATGTAGCATGGGGCCTAAAATGCCTACCTAACCCATCGCCCTTCAAAGTGACTGTGAGAAGGTCTCCCTAGCACCATTATCAGATGTCCTGTCTCAGAAGCATTTGCCTTTCCAGAAAAATAGATTTTAAGCAGCAATGTTCAAAACAATGTACCAAAGTCACTGTACATGATGTCTGGCCAAGATGTGTTCTTTATGTTCTCCATTATTCTTCAGTGAAACAGATGTTCTTAAGCATCTTGCTGCAAAAATATACATTTAAATAAATGCTTTAAACTTGGAATTCGGGTTGGGGCTGTAGCTCAGTGGCAGAGCCCTTGCCTAGCACGTATGAGGCACTAGGTTTGAACCTTTGCATTGCATAAAATAAATAAATAAAATAAAGGCATTTTGTTCATCTACAACTACAAAAAATTTTTTTAAAAACCTTGGGATTCAATGACAAATAATACATTCCCTGTGTTAAGAGGGCACTGGATGAACAAAAGTTTGGTTTCTCAAAAGGAAATATTTTTCCTTCTGAATTTTTTGTAGACTAAGCATCAAATTGTGGACTCAATTGAGATCACAATTTCAGATGATAATATGTCTCCAAGCAAGCACGAAAGAGGAAAAAACGTGAGTCAAATGTATGAAGGGAGAGTAGAGAGCTGTGATAAAAGCGGAACTCTTAAGATCCCAAGTCCCTGCTATTTTCAGGTATTTTACAGCCATTTTCTTAGGCACCCTTGTCACCTCCATAGAAACAGATAATGCCTGTCTTGCTGATGAGAAAATAGAGGACCAGAGAGGTTAAGTAACTTGTTCAAGTTCACAAAGCTAGTAAATGGGAGATCTGAGAATCAAATACAGGAAGTCTGTGTTTATATTCCTGTCTGCCTTGATATTCACTAACATCCTGGTAGTGGTTCATGGAAATTTCTTGTGAACATGTAACTCAGTAATCCCAAATATTTTAAATTGATAACATTCCAAAGGATATAATATCTCTGATTGTTTCTACTAACTTTCAGGTACTCTATGGCTTATTCATCTTAGAAAATGAATGAAACGGAGTCAGCTAATAGATATAGAAGTACTCTAAAACCCTAAAGCATCTGGGGATACTGTGAACCTCTCTATTCAAGTCCTGCAATGAAACTTAATGTCTAGAAGATACAGCCTGGTATGGCTTAGATGTGAGATGTCCCCCAAAAGCTCATGTGTGAGACAGTGCAAGAGGGTTTAGAGGTGATTGAGAGCCCTAACCCAATCAGTGAATTAACCCCCTGATGGGATTAACTGAGTAGTAACTAAAGGTGGGTGAGTATGGCTGGAGGAGGTGGGGCCCTGAGGGTGTGACTTTGGGGTTGACATTCTGTCCTTGTTGAGCAGAACTCTCCCTCTCTCTGCATCCTGGTGTGATGTCTTGAGCTGCTTTTCTCCACCACACCCTTCCACCAGGATGTTCTGCTTTACCTCAATCCCTGAGGAATGGAGTCGGCCATCTGTGGACTGAGACCTCTAAAACCGCTAGCCCCCAAATAAACTTTTAAACTTTAAACTTTTGCTCCTTAAAATTGTTCTTGTCAGGTCTTCTGGTCACAGCAGTGAAAAAGCTGACCAGAATACAGCCCAGTCTCCTTGGCAGTCCTTCAGCACCTAGGCCTGCTATTCTACTTTCACCTCCCAAACAGACCTCGTCCTCCACTTGCCACCCTCACAGGCCAACCTCCTCGTCCTTAAACACCTGGGGCACACACAGGCCTCTGTGCCTTCATTTACTTTATCCCTTCTCTTTCTCTCCCATTAGTTTCTGAACCTCTCTCTTCAGGCCTTTGCAGATGCTGATCCCCTTTCTCTGAAATGCTTTTCCCTCTTGCAGACTTGATTCATCCCCAAAGTTGTAGCCTGAGCTAACCAGGTCCATTATTCCTCTACCTCCAGGTTCATGATTCCTCTACCTCCTTTATCCAAGCCCTGAAAGACCTCTCGTATTGTTCCTATTACACTAGCCTGTGATGAGCTGCTCCGTCTTCTGTATCCATAGGGGTCAATAGCCAATGATAGGCTAACCAGAGGCAGGAATATCTTTTTCTTTGATTTGCCTGAACTCAACGTCTGTCTCATGATAATCAATCACTAACACAGTGACTGACTGCCATTGCAGCATTAAATGCTAGGCTTTATGCTCATTATCAAAATGCAATGTCTACTAAGATGTGTAGGGCAGATTCTTTTTCACCTAGGTTTATGGCGAGACCACTTCTGTGTCTGCTGAGGGACTGCTTATAACTTTTAAGGCACAGAAGTCTGACAATGTTCTGAGATAAGTAATCAAGAATACATGATGTCATTTACTACTCCAAAAAGTCAGTATTAAAAAAACAAGGATTACATATCCAATTCTTTTCATTTTCCAATTATTTGGATTCCAAACAAATGGGAGTCTATTCTATTAAAATTCAATATCCATACGTGAATTTTTCAGAAGAAGCAGAACTTTTTGATGTTTATGTATCTATAAATATGAATGATGCAGATTTCAGACCCTGCGATGTAGATGACAAGATACAGCCCAAGCTTCAGCTCTTGCTAATTAAACGAATCAATTAAAAGACTGCAGTTGCAACTGTGTAGCTGCTGTTCTATAGTAGCAATAACAACCCCACGGGGAGGTCTTTCACTACATTAAAATGCTGTCCTCCACAACTCCATCTGATATTATTAGAAGCAGTTATTTGTGTCTTGCTGTCATATTAGTAGCAAAGGCAAATTATGGAAATATGCAGACCAGAATGGTCCCAGTATGAGATCAGGTTGGGTTTTCAGCCTCCAAGGGAACAATTGCTGAAATTCCAAAGTTCCCCAAAGTTCTTTAATGGAACTGATAAATCTATCAGCACAGCATCCATTTAGAAGCCAGGTAAGGGTCACATATTTACATACTTTCCTGCTAAGCTGATACAATTCAACGAGATGAATTATCATATTAAGTTTACCCTCCTGAGTTAAACGGATGGAGTTCAAAATTGTTTTCGATGGTTGTCATTAATCGCTGTTACTTCATAAATGCTTACTTTGAAATCTAATTGTGTTGGTGTATCAAGGGTCATATTAATAGCATTCTTAATGGTAAATCTTTGTAAAACATGTTTATTCTACTGATATTATCACTCAAGCTCTCAAGGCTAATAAGAAATAAAGTATATTTATTATCAATAAAAAACTTAATTTAAAATGTACAATTTGAGATTTAAATTAGCTTTAAGAACCTTAGCATCATTTGGTTTCATTAAGATCTCTGGCTAAGCTTCAAAGACATAGAATTTGATAGTTCTTCAAGAGTCTTTGGGTGAATGCCAATATCACAGCCATAAAGAGGCTGTTCACTGGGTCTAAGCTTATCCTTCCTCCTTTTAGGCAACTGGCATTGTTTTTGCAAGGAAGAAAAATTCAATCTCTCAGAGATATGTTTGCTTTAATATCCCAGTGCTTTAAGAATTAAATATAAACAATGATCAGAATAAACATTTTGAATAAAACAGCAATTTTACATTCTTAAGGTAATAAAAAAATTCGTCCTTATTGTTCAGCGTATTTCAAGTAAAAATTCTGGTTCAGCAAATAGTACCTCTCTTCCATTTCTTTGTGAGCTTTTACTGATGTACTCAGCTTCACCAAAAATGTGTGTTAGTCAGTTTTTCATCACTGTGACCAAAGTATCTGATACAAACAAGTGGAAAGAAGAAAGATTTACTTGGGCTCCCAGTTTTTAGAGGTTTCAGTCCATTGTCGGCTGGCTCCGTGACTCCGGGCCTGAGGTGAGGCAAAACATCATGGTGGAAGGGTGTAGCAGAGGACAGCTGCTCAGCTCATGGCAAGGCCCCGCTTCCTCCAGTTTACACCATGGTCCATTCGAATTATTGGCTCATCAATAGATTATCAGCCCATACTGAGGCCAGAGCCCTCATCAACTAATCGTTTCCCAAAATGACCACCTCTGAACGTTGGCTGCATTATGATCAGGCCTTCAACACTAAAGAAGCTGGGGGACATACAGATCCAAACCATGACAACGTGGAAACAAAACAACACAAAAACTCCAGACAGTGTACTCTCTGAAATAGGCACAGGTATCCTGGAAAAATTCTGGGGTATGCAGCTCACCAACTGTGTATTATGGACCAAATGTCTGTGACCCCCGCCCCCACATTCATATTTTTTGAGGCTCCGACCCCTGATAGGACCGTATCTGGAGGTAAGAGTGACTAGAGGCCGTGAGGGTGGGACCCAGGAGGGAATGAGTGCCTTTGCAGGAAGACAAAGGGACACCAGGGCTCGCTCACTCTCTGCCACGTGAAGACACAGCGAGAAGGCCACCCACAAGCCCAGAAGAAAGGCCTCCCCGGCACTGAACATGCTGCTCATTATTCTTGGACCTTCCAGCTTCTAGAACCATGAGAAATCATGTGTCACAGCAGGCTGAGACGACTTACATGGCAGCCACTGCCAAGCACAGCTCCTGGAGAAGGCAGTGGAGCAACCCACTCTTAAGGTACTTTGGTGGAAACAGCTTGACTTCAAAGCAAAAAAAAACCCTGGTTTTGCATCAGGATCTCCCAGTCATTAACACAGAATAGTTACTTAACCTCTTTATATTATTATTGCTATTGACTATTGTTGTTATTGTTACGATAGTGTTTTGGTTTTGGTCTTGGTGGTGGTGCTGGGATGAGGCTCACTTTTGTCTTTTTCTGCACACTTACATAAGAGTGCACACCCATTGCTGGTGTCGTGGCAGATCTGAGCATGCAAAGGTAACTCCAGCTACGTGGCAGGAAAACACTTGGGAAATAAATGGCAGTGCTCAAGTGAGGTCTCAGTAAAGCAGAAACCTAAGAAGGACCACTGGTAACATGTATTTCTAGATAAATTTTCACTTTTCATATATATCAAAAAAGCTTTCGGGGCTGGGATTGTGGCTCAGTGGTAGAGCGCTTGCCTTGCATGCGTGGGGCCCTGGGTTCGATCCTCAGCACCACATAAAAATAAATAAAGATATTGTGTCCATCTACAACTAAAAAAAAAAAAAAAAAAAAGCTTTCATGCTACATAAAGTGTATACTGACTGGACAGTGCCAGCTAAAAAAAAAACTGTGTCCCCACAACCTCATGAGTGTGGTCTGACTTGGAAACAGTCTTTGCAGATGTACAGGACGAAGCTTTGCTGGATTAGGGTGAGCCCCCATCGGATAACTGGTGTCCCTGGAGTCACACAAATGGATACACCCAGACATGGGAAGGCCGTGTGACAACAGAAGAGGAGACTGGAGGGACACAGCCAGAAGCCAAGGAACACCAAGGCTACCAGCAACTACCAGAAGCCGGGAGAGAGGATGAAGCAGACCCTCCCCGAAGCCTCTCAGGAGGAGCGGCCCTAACCACTCTGGGACTTTAGATGTCTGGCTTCCGGAGCTGTGAGAGAAGGCGTTTCTGCTGTTTTCAGCCCACTGGTAGGTGGGAATGTGTTGCAGCAGGAAACTACTACAGACTCCTACAAACTACAGTTTAGGAGCAGGAGGGTGAGGAAGTTGACAGAGACTAAAGGCTAAAATGCTCTGAATACATATGTACACCCAAGTCACACTGCTCCTCTGGGTCATAAAGGCATAATTTCCTCTCTGTATGCCTCACTCTGTTCAGTTGGAAGCCTATCTTCGTCATACGGAAACACTACCTAAAAAATTCTAACTACACTTCACATAGCAAGATAGAAAGGGGGCCTCCGGTTTGGATTGAAAGTCCTGCGCAAAGGCTTTACAGTCAACGGAATACACTTAGGATCTCAAATCCATACCTCTTATATGAATCTGAAATCTATTAAAGTGGACATGAGGTTTACAAATAGAAGATAGTCCTTCATGTTCCTTTATTATTAAGGCAGGCTGGGCTCTGCTTCAGCAACTGAAGGTTGGGGGTGGCAATGCTCAGCCCCCTCTTCACCCAGGGACCAGGACAATAGAGTTGCATCAGTGTTACACACAGCTTCCAAGGGGGACATGGCAGGGGCCTTGAGAGCTCATGTTTGGCTTTTGGCCATCTCTGACCAGGAAGTGACACTCATCACTATGAGGAGACAAATCTCCACGGGTCTCTTGCATTTTTCTTCTTTTTATGACTAAGACACCAATTGTTCCTTGCTCTGCAGGATGTTTGTACACTGGAACAAAGGGCAGGTATGAAGAGCACCCATTATAAAAGACTCAGGTTCCCCAGCCCAGAGTTCCTCTCCCCTGGTGTAGTCCCTCGTCTGTGCAGACATCATCTGCCCTCTCTACCTGCATCACCCTAGGGGAATGTGGGTTCAGGGCAATAGAACAAAAATGAAACTCTGGCCACTGTTACTGTTTTAATCAAATGTTCTTTGCTTCTGACCCAGGAGTCTCATGTTTTCCAGCAGTGTCCACGAAACTGTAGCAGATCAATTTGTCATCTTGCACGTAAGGTAAATCTCAGACGCGTCACAGTTCTTGACAGTCACTTCTATCTGTAGCTCAGAGTCAGAACTTGTCATATGGTTCCCAACCTAAATCTTCCTGCCTTATTACAAATCCAAAGGACATACAAATGGACTAAATTCATATACTTGCACAGTGTCAAACCATGTGTGCCTCCAGGACACAGGCACTTATGTTCTGAAATGCTTATGGTAGTACAAAGAGTTATGGCAAAAAGCTAGAAACTTCCCAGCTTATCAACACAAGAACATCTCGCATAGCTGTGAGTATAAATGAATTATAGCTACGTGCAACGAATCTCACAAACACCACCAAGCAAAGAAACTAAGTCATGGAAGATTAGAGGATATAATTCTATGAATGTCAGGTTTGAAAGCAAGCAAAGATGAACTATATATTATTTAGGGATGCAAATATGTGGGAAAATTATAAAGAAAAGAAATAAATGATAAATACAAAATCAGGAAGAAATTTCCCACGGCAAAGAGTGACAAGATTATGGAAGAGCACCAGAAATCTTCAAAAGTCATGGTAATTTTAAAAATAAACTCTATTGGGGGTACATGGGTCTTTATCATTATTCTTTAAAACTTGCAAAAATGTTTTATAAACTTTTGTCATTATTATCTGAGGAGGCACTGAGGATTGAACCCTGGGGTGCCCAACCACGGAGCCATATTCCCTGCCCTTTTTTACATTTTATTTTGAGACAGGGTCTTCCTAAGTTGCTGAGGCTGGCCTCAAACTTGTCATTCTCCTGCCTCTGTCTCAGTAATTCCTGGTATTAGAAGCATGTATCATTGCACTCAGCTTATAAAATGTTTTTCTAAATGCACTTGTATAATTATGTAAAGTGTGTTTATAATATTTTTGTAATATTTAATATTATCTAATAAAACCAAGTTTTTAAAAAGTAGTGAAATATACTGGACATGAAAATAACACATTTTTTAAAAGTTCTAAGTAAAAATTGAATGAAATCAATTATCCTTGTCTCTATCTTCCCTAAATTGAAATGCTAACATCACTTCTGAAACTTTAGTGAAAAGTATTTCTCTGAGTATTTCTCTGAGTATAAAAGAAGTATTTCTCTGAGTATAAATTTAAACGTTTTTGAACATTGTTTTTTTTGAGAGGGTACCAGGGATTGCACTCAGGGGCACTCGACCACTGAACCACATCCCCAGCCCTTTCTTGTATTTTATTTAGAGACAGGGTCTCACTGAGTTGCTTAGCACTTTGCTTTTGCTGCGGCTGGCTCTGAACTCCTGATCCTCCTGTCTCAGCCTCCCAAGCTGCTGGGATTACAGACGTGCGCCACCGAACCTGGTCTTTTTTGAACATCGAAGGCTATTTTTATTAATATTCAAAAACCCCAACTTCATTAGAAAATTCTACAAGGATTCTCACAAGGATGATGCATACTTGGGAGGCCTCACCTCTACCATGTGACTGCTAATCCTGGCCTGAGTGCTGGCAGCTACATCTGCTTTGGACACCTTCCACTGAAGTAGCATGTGAGAGCGTCGGTCAATCTATCTGTTCTAAGAGTCCTGTGAACTTCAAGTCATTTTGCCTCATCCATACGAATCCAATATTGCTAATAATACAGAAAAATTCAATGCAACAAACTACATGGGCCGCCAAACTGCCATGTTGTATAGAATCAGAGAGGAATTAGGAGTTGTGTTAGGAATGGCAATCCTTCTCTGTATAAAGAGACCCAGAGCCTCTGGAAATCCCAGCAAACAGTCTCTTACTAGGGGCAGGAGCCACAGGAAATTCTCATTTTCATTTTTTCAGGTGACTTTTGTTGGCAGTTTAGGTAGGTTGTGTGTGTGTTTAATTCTTTCTTTCTTTCTAGTAGGTTTGGGTGCCTAATGTGAGTGAAAGGGAATAAAATGAAAAGGCACCTGCTGATGGGATGAGCACTGGACTAAGAGCAGAGGTATCTGTGCGCCCTCCTTTGCTCTGACCATCCTTGCGTAAGCCACATCGTCTCTGCCGGTGCAAACTTTCCTTAAGTGAGGAAGACAAATTAGTTCATCCTAAGGTCCCAAACACCCCACGCTTACTTTTAATCCATTTTTTTCTATATTTGTTTTTTCATTTTTCTTTTTCAAGTCTGATACTTAGTCCCACATGGGTCAACTGCACTCATTCATTCAACCGATATTTATTGAATACCTACAAGGTCCTGTTCAGAGCCCCATGCAAAATGACAAAGAGCCCTATGCTCATGGAGCTTGCTACATGCACAGGAAGACAGATAATAAGTATGTCAAAAAAATGCATGTGCACTGTGTCAAACAGTGATGGTTGCTAAAGACAAAGAAGAAAGCAGGGAAGGGGAAAATCAAATGTCCAAAAGGGTGATTAAGACTAGGAATGGGGCCAGGTGCGACGGAGCAAACCTATAATCCCAGCTACTCAGGAGGCTGAGACAGGAGGATTGCAAGTCTGAGGTAGGCTGAGCATCTTAATGAGAGCCTGTTTCAAAACAAAATAAAAAGGGCTGGCACTGTAGCTCAGTGGTAGAGCCCTTGCCTAGCAATATGAAGGCCTTGGTTCAATCCCTGGCACAGAACAACAACAACAACAAAAAAGGTTGGGCAGATGTTCCTAAACAGTTATGACAGAAGAAAGGTGAGTGCAGAACCCCAGAGGACTGAGCCTGACATGTCTGAGGAGGAGCAAGAGGCCAGGAGACTCCCATTTCTACAGAATCACTTTCACGGCTACTTCAGCAGTGGAGCAGGGGCACAAGCTAATTCTATTCCTGGAAGGAGAGAGCCACTGTAAATAACTCCAGCATCTCTAAGGGATGGGACACACGCTTCTGTGAGGTTTAAACTTATGTGTCCACTTAGTGAGACCACAGTATCCAGATATCTGATAAAATGTTATTTCAGATGCATCTGTGAGGGTATTTTCTAAATGAGAAGCACATTTAAATTAGTGAACTTGGAGTAAGGCAGATCATCCTCCCTAATGCAGGTGAGCTTCATCTAATCAGTTGAGGGTTTTAATGGAAATCAACTGTCCAGCAAGGAGCAGTCAGTCAGAGCTGGCCTTTGAGATTGGGCTGCACACTTCCACTGCATCTCCAGCCTACTGACTACCCTGCAGGCCAAGACCTGCCATCCATCTACCATCCAGCAAAGCAATTCCATAAAATCAGTCAATTATCAATCTCTCCCTCTACATACACATGTGAGCACATGCGTGTGTGCGCATGCGCACACACACCCACTGGATCCAACTCTAATATAGTTTCTCATCAAATACGTCTCAATAATAAGGTTTTTGTTTACAAATAAGTACGCATTATGTTATAAGAATAACCATAAGCCTTAAATTCAATATCTAAAATTTAGGTTACAATGACCTAGAACCTAAATATAAATGTAGTTTGCAAACTATACATACATCTTTGTGCATATATAAATGATGAAGCACTCTGTGAATATATATCATTAATGTCCTTCCCATATCAATGGGTACAAAATCACTGCATTTTTTATTCAAGCCACAGGCCTCTCTGATATTCTCAATAAACTCATCCAGCTACCAGAAACTTGCATGTGAATCAATATTCTGAACAATGTAAGCAAAGTACATGAGTAGACATTTGTCACAAATACTACTTAGTAAAAGGATATGTGAAAAATATTCAAATACAGTAGCAATAAATACGGGAATGAATATGAAAATAATGTGCTTTTCTAAAAAATATTCTGAAAATTTTAACTAATGCTACTACTAATAATTATAAACTTATGCGTGAAAATAGTAATAGCTAATCAAGCAAACCTCTTTTCAGCAGATAAACAATTTAGAAAACTGTAATACCAGTGAGAGACTGCAAAGTAGTATTCTAATTATATACTGGGTGAAGTTCTAAAGAAACACAAAATAACTGCAAAAATGTGTAATGAACCATAAAGATATTCATGGCTTTGATTATGTTTAAGAAGAAATGTATCATATACATTTTTAAAATATCTTATACTTATTTGAAAACAATTCAAAACATTAAAGAAGTTAAATCATGAAGGTGCTCACCATGATACCATTTGTATAGGCAAAAGAAGTAAAGGTAGCCTAGACACCTGACAGTTGAGATTCAGGGATAAATAAAATGTCACATCTACCCACCAGAATGTTAAATGTAGCTATATTAAAATAATGCTTATCTATTTTATAGCATTGTCTAAAATAATAGGATTTAGACAAAAAACTTATAAAAGTATGATTATGATTAAATTTCATTAGAAAGTTAGATTTTAAAGGACCTTATAGAGAAAGTTAAAGAAAACTTAGGTGGATAAGGTTAAGTTCATTGTTTTCAAAAGCAACTTTATGTAATATGCTCTTATTTTTATTATATGAACACAGAAAAAAATCTTCAATAGAAAAAAAGTACTTAAAATACTCAACAAATTAATTTTTTGAAAATATGTTCTAATAAGAAATATTGAAAACAATTCTATCACAGAAACTGCTCTAACACATTAAGGCATCTGCTTCTTGTACAAACATCTTACTTTATAGCAAAATAAAACCACAATGAAGCCAGGTTGAAGCTCATGGGCTAAAACTAGCTGACTACTACTTTTCTCTCTGAATTAAGTGAATACACAAACTAATTATTCTTCTGTACTTACCACTGTGCCAAGAAACTGAATGCTCATGTTTCCACCAGCTTCTCGAGAAAGACACTTTAAAAAAAAAAGGATAAAATGAATTTGCATCCATACAAAAACGTACATGAGTGTTCATAACAAGCAAAAAACCTGCATGTCCATCAGCTGATGAGTGGATAAACAAAGCATAGTACATGTCCATACAGTGGAATAGTGTTAAATTATTAAATAATAAAAAGGAATGAAATACAGCACATGTGACAACAGCAGGCCGTCGCCAAGGAACACATATGGCTCCATCTAGTAAGAAATGTCTAGAATAGAAAGTGGATCAGTGGTTGCCTCAGGGAGGAGTGTTGGGAGGGGGTGGGGTAACTGCTAACTGGCACAGGATTTGTTTGGGGGGAGTGAAAATGTCCTGATAACACTGGGGGCCATGGCCGCTTACTCTCAACAGACCAAACCCCACTGAATGGTAACTTCACATGGGTGAATCAGATGGCAGGTGAACTGTATCTCAATAAAGTTACTAAAATGAATTAGCATTTGTTTAAAATGACAATGAAAACAATGTAATTCTGTTGTGTCCAGAGAGAAGTGAAAAAACAGAATTCACCTTTACATTATGTATTTATCTATAACTCAAATATGTTCAAAGCAAATACATTACTATTTACATGTATCTTTCTTGTTTAAACTTTAAAGTCAAAATATTGCTAAAAATGGATGACTAAAGGAGCTGAGGTTGTGGCTCAGTGGCAGAGTGCTTGCCTCACACGTGTGAGGCACTGGGTTCCATCCTTAGCACCACATTAAAAAAAATAAGTAAACAAAATAAACGCACTATGTCCATGTATAACTAAAAAAAAAAAAAAGATAACTAAATAGTACACTGGAAGTAAATTAGACTTTTTCAGATCATTCTCATTGGGAAAATTGTTCTATTTAATCCTAACCTGTTCCTCCAAATTTTTATTTTTCTGTGCTAATCAGAGATGGCCCAGCAGCTTCTAAGACTACACACACAAATGAAGCAGTTCTAAGCGAGCTACTGTGATTTTTTAAGTTCCCAGAAGTTTAGTGGCCTTCACTGAACTACATGCCATGAACTATTACAAATGTATCCTAATCATATTCCTTTTCCAAAAGTGCAGGTTTACTGACGTTAAGCTCTGAGATCACTAGAGCAATGACACCTGGAGGGACCCTCTAGAATCCAGGCTTGAGCCTTCTGCTCCTTGACTGAGAGAGGCTGGAGTGATGAGGAGGAAAGTGGTTAAATGCAAAATGTTTCCCCTGTCTGCAAATATTGCCAAGTGATTTGACAAAACATCATCAACTGGCAGGCAAGGCAGGCACACATAGAACAGAAAATTCAATATCCATGTTATCACTTTGGCCCATTAAGTTCATTTCCAAGAATTTAGACTAAGAAAAAAATTTTTGGATAAGCAGAAAAATAAGTCTACAAAAATGTTATCACACTATACATAGAACTGAAAAATGTGCAGTCTCAAGAGCCAGCAAAAGGAGTCAGTGACATAAATTACCGTATATCCAGAAAGACATCTAAAAATTTTAGATATGCAAAAAATGTTCACACAGGTAGAATATCCTTTACCCAAAATACTTGAAACCAGAAATGTTTCCAATTGGGGAGTTTTGGTTTTTGGTTTTTTGGATTTTGGAATATTTGCATAGAGTATACTGGTTGAGCACTCCTAATTCCAAAATTGACACTCAAAAAGATTTTGGATTTTCAGATTAGAGATGCTCAACCTGTAGTATATTTCTAAGTGCAAAATGAAACAACTAAACAGTTTGTTCAGAATGAGTCTCATAAAAAAACTTCATACATTATAGAAAAATTCTAGAGTAAATAGTGCACATAAAACACTTAACTTATTTCTACGAAATATTAGTTGATCTTTTTTTCTTTCTTTTGCACTCACCTGTTTTTCCTTTTAAATGGGCATGGTTAAGTGAATAGAGGCAAAAAGACACAGAAAGAACACAAAATGGAAAAAAAATAGATTATTTTCCTTAGTGTTCAATTAAGGTTCAATTAAGACCCGAGTGTTGAAGCCTAGATCTGACACTGGGGCTTATTCTATAGTCATCAATCTCACTGCCCATCAATCCATGGATCACTACGTGTAGCGCTGTTAGCTGATTGAAGTCCCACTTCCAGGAGACTAAGGAAAATATAGCACAACTATACAATAAGTATAATTCAGTATGATGAATCCATTGTACAAGATGTACAAAGTACTGTGGGATAAGAGAAAAGACCAACGAAATGCCTGCAAAGTTAAAGATGTATGGATAAACATTAGAGCTGGGTATTTAAAAAATGAACAGAACACAACCATTCAGAAAACAGAATAGAGTTCCTAAAAAAATTCAAAATAGAACTACCATATAATCCACCAATCCTACTACTAGGTATACATTCAAAGGAAATGAAATCGTATGTTGAAGAGATATTTGTACTCTTGCATTTCACTGAAGCATCACCCATACAGCCAAGACCACAGTGGATGAATAAAAATATCTGTAATATACACAATAGAACACTATTTTGTCTTTAAAAAAGAAGGAAATCATTTGTCATTTGCAACAATAAAGTTGATGCTGGAAGACAGTATATTAAGTGAAATAAGCCAAGCACAGAAAGATAATTACTGAGGATCCCATTCACACATGAAATCTAAAAAAGTTGAACTCATGGACATAGAGAGTATGATGTGGCTCAGCGGTAGAGTGCTGCCAAGCATGGGAGAAGCCCTGGGTCTAGCAAAAAAACCCAGTCTCAGCAGCTCAAGAGACTGAGGTAGGAGGATCACAAGTTCAAAGCCAGCCTTAGCAACTTAGTGAAGCTATGAAACTTAGCAAGATCCCTGTCTAAAAATGAAAAATTAAAAGGGCTGGGGATGTGGCTCAGTGGTTAAGCACCCCCAGGGTTCAAGTGCTGGTACTAAAATAAATAAATAGAAGCACAGAGTACAAGGCTAGTTGCCAGAGGTGTGGATAGTTATTGGTCAAAGGGATAGAAAAGTTCAGTTAGTTCAAAAGGTCCATTTTACAACACAGTAGATATAGTTAGTGTATATATATATATATAGAGAGAGAGAGAGAGAGTACCATACTATTGAAGATCACAAGAAGTAGATTTTTAATGTTCTGATCATTAAAAAAGTCAGTGAGGTAATACATATCTTAGCTTGATTTAGCTATTCTGTAAAACATACATTCTTAAATATAACATTTTTTACATGAAAAATATATTTTTGTCAATAAAGATCATTTTTTTAAATGAGCAGGCATTCTCAAAAGGGAAGAGAGAAATTTTTGTGCTAATGGAACCATTTATGCCAATTTCAGATGAAAAACAATCACAGTAAATTCAAGGAAGGGGAGTAGCTCAGTGTGGGCAGAGAGGGCTGGCTGAAGGACAGGAGTGACAAGAAAGGAAACTGGAAAGGACATTTACAGCCAGGTTGCTCTCTCTCTTCCTTTTTTTTTTTTAAATTTATTTTACTTGTTTATTTTTTTTTATGTGGTGCTGAGGATCGAAGCCAGTGCCTCACACATGCTAGGCAAGAGCTCTGCCACTGAGCCCCAGCCCCAACCCCAGCCCAGAGCCGGGCCTGTCTTGTCCAGACGGAGCTCACTCTTGACAAAGTTCTCATCCTTCAGAGCTGGGGTGTGACAGCTCTGTGTTTTAGAAAGATGACAGCAAGACTGAAGGGTGGGGATGGACTGGATTCAGAGATGGAGCAAATGCCTTGGAATCCATCAGGTAGAAGCCTGAGAGGTAAGCACCACTCCAGGAGGACGATGTGGGATCATTAGGACTTGAAGAGCATCCGAACCGAAGATGATCTCCGCTTTGTTATACAGATGAGGGAATCAGCACACAGGAAAAATTAAAGTAACCTGCCTGCACTGAGCTGCACAACAATAATCACGGCCCTGCTCTGATTGTGAGAATGCAGTCTCTCTACAGGGTCTTGCACTTGATTGTCAATTAGATGGAGAGTTGTTTAAGGACAAGGGACATTTCTTACACTTTCTCTTCAATGTCAACAATACCCTAATCAAAGCTGCAGAAACAGAAACCTAAGGGCAATCTTCCCCAAAATTCTTTAGTCTTTACATACTATGGAAAATAAAAGTACGTTATATATCCTTTGATCATCAGTTGTCTAACAATAGACATTTGGCTGGGGAAAACTACAGGTGTAGCGGCTAAGAAATTGGGGAAAGGAGTCGGGCAAAAGAGTCTGGACTGTGGATGGGTGATCAATGAACATGCCTGCCGACACATTCCTGAGGCTAAGAAAGGAAATACTGTGACAACATCCCAGTACTACAGGCCACGAACTTTCCCCAGCAGTGGTTAGATCTTCTGTCCTTGGCAGCCTGGGTCAAAAAGAAGAGCCACAGGGCACAGTCTGTATTTTGGGTGGGGGGATAACTGGGGATTGAACCCAGGGGTGCTTAACCACTGAGCCACATCTTCAGCTCTTTGTTTTTTTACTTTGAGACAATGTCTAAGTTGTTGAGGCTGGCCTCAAACTTGTGATTCTCTTGCCTTAGCCTCCCAAGTAGCTGGGATTACAGGTGTGCATCACCACGCCCAGCCTCACCCTCCATTCTTTAACTTCCTTCTTACCCAGTTCTTGTCCATTGCCAATCTTCTCTGCCCTCCATCAAAAATACATGTCACATTAGTCCACTTCTGGTCTCCACTGCTACCACCTTGGTCTAATTCAGGGCTCAGAAAACTTTTTTCTGAAGTGGGCCATACAGTAAACATTTTAGGCTTTATGAGCCCAGAGGCACAATTTGTGAATATTATGTAGCTACTTATATAATGAGAGAAAGCAAATTATCACAACTTTTTTTTTAATAAAATTCAAAATGTAGCTGAGCACAACTTTCTGTCATACTGGTTCACTAATAAGGATAATGGAATTCTTTTATTTTCAGGACAAAGTTTTGTTCAATTGGGGCTCGGTGTCCCTTATTATCAATATAAAGTGCAAATGTTTGCCAATAACTGCTGATCTTCAATGGGGTTTATGTATTTTATCTTTGAAAAATTGTTTCCCACACAGAGGGATTGCCAAAGCTTGACTTCAGTCCACAGGCACATGATTCCACTTGAGTGTATCTATAGCTTGGCAGGCATTTACAGAATTTTGTTAGACACTTCCCTTGATATTTGCCTTTTAGCATACCTTACATTGCAGTATAATCACTTCCAATGAAGGGCAGGTGAAAGCTTAAAATTTAGAAATTAAAATAATTTAATTAAATATTAAATTATAATAAAAATATAGAAATTAAAATATAGAAATTCCCTTTGTCCTTGCTCTGAGGTTTGGAAAAATGCTGCTGAAACTATAATTAGCTTCTTGTATTAAATGTTTTGACAGCCCAGGAAGTGTAAAGAGCAGCCTGACACTTATCATTTTTGAGTGTTCTCAAAAAGAAATGACGAGTGTCTGAGACAATGGGTAACCTAAATATCCTGAGTTGATTACTACACAATGTAGACGTGAAATGGCACCCCGTACCTGGTAAATAAGAACAATTAGTACCTGTCGACTAAAATAAATATATTAAAGGATTTTTTTTAAAGCAACTTGCTATTATTTGCGACTCAGTTGCTGGTTGTCAAAACGACTTTGGCGCAGTACAAGTTTTACACTAAGCAGTTCCGTCTTGCGGTGTAGGTTGAATTCGTTAAACTGCAGCATAAGCGACTTCAAAGCCATTCAGTGTTTGGTGACAGTGGTTGAGGGTGGTTCTTCTTGTTCAGCAAAATGTTCATCTTGGTCGGAGCTCAAAGGATGGCAGTCAGCTTCACCTGCGCCAGGGCCCTGCACGCTCTGGGCAGGACGAGGGCAGCGCTCCACCTCTGCCCACAGCAACTGCTGCCAAGCAGCCCAGACACGAAAGGAGCCGCGTGGCTGTGCCCAACAGAACTGCACTCACGAGCACCGGATGGCGCATCTCACATACTTTTAATAAGTCACGAAACATTATTCTCTACTCAACCATTTAAAAATGTAACAACTCCTCAACTCATGAGCCCCACAGGCCTCCTGTTCTGTGCCACCAGGACCTCCCACCAAGGACTGCACTGGACAAATGGACAAAAGACCCAGCTGTCCATCCTCCTCACATCCTATCCATCTCCTATGCGTGACCCTCAGAAAGCTTCACAATAGCAAGGAGGAAGACCCTAACTCTGGCTCACAAGGGCCCTTGCTCACTGACCTGGTCCCCACCCATCGTCTCCTGCTCTCCTCCCGCCATTCCTTTGACCTGGGGCTTTCACCCACCAGACTTTGGCAAGGTTGTCTCCTTCTCCTCGGGTCTCAACTCGACGTTGGCTGTGCAGAGAGGACTTTGAGGGTCCCAGCTGCTGCTACGCCCTCGCCTCACTTTCTCTGCTTTGTCCCATCCGATGGTCTTCATCCAGCCTCCGGGGTCTTCCTAAGATTGCCTCTGTCTGTGCCTACAGGTCTCCTAAGTCAGCTTGCTCCTGCTCTATCTGCAACGCCCAGAAGGCTGCCCAAGTCACACCAAGACGATGCCAGCGTGGCTTTTCCTTGCCCTATGGGGGCTGGACTCATTCCCAGGCAAATACGAGTAGTTTACAATAATTAACATGAAAATAGATTTTAAAATTTAGATTGTCACATGAAAAACACAAGTTATATCAATAAATGTGTATCCATAGATAAAGTACCAATAAGTTCCGCCTAACTTTGCATTCCATTCAAGGCAGGCCACAGTTACACACACAGCAACCACAGCCTTTCGCGTTTTACCTTACTACTGCTATCTGCAGAAGAGGAAGGCAGGGAGGTGCCAAAATCTGACACAGCTCGGCAACCGGGACTAAAGGAACAGAGAGAGTGAAACTTCACTAGAAACTGGAGCTTAATTCTCTTTCCTAAAAGGAACATTTGCTTTTCCCACACTGAAGGATTAAGACAATTAGCTTCTAGAATCCACAAAAAACAAAGTATTCAGTATGTACAAAAAATAAGTTGGATGCATGCCAAAACAAACACAAACTGACCACTTGATATGCCAAGAACAAGAGTCTTAATCCAAATTAAGACTTCTATTCCACCCTATTAAAACAGATTCCGCCCTTGTTAAAATATTTTCTCCAAATATTCTACTCCTTTCTCTATTTTAAATGGCACATCATAGTCAGATAAAAATTTCCTTCTTTTCTTATTTTGATAGTCTCCTCCAGCATTTACAAAATATGCTTTTTATTTCTTCAAAGAAAAGAAAATTTCAGAAGAAAATGGTTTCAACATTTGTTAGAATGAAATTCATACAAAATAAGCAAGGTTGCTCACTCAATGAAGTCAAAATAGTCACAAAACAATAAATCAAATGTTCAAAAAAATTCAATAATAAAATCAGAGGCAATTTAACACTTAAAAGTAATGTCACTGAGCAGTAAAAGGGAGAAATAGGATCGCTTTCTTCCTCCCCCACTGATTCCCAACTTGATAATATTCTTTAAAGGCCCTTACTATGGGATTTATCTTATCAGTCCCTACTGCAGCTGCTTGTATTATTTTCCATGTTTACTACAATCAATGTTCATTCTATTCAAAGTTCTCTTCCTCTAGCAGCCACTAAAATATAATTTTCTAGTTAACAGCAGAGGAGAAAAAAGTATGTGTGTGCAAGGGTGTGGAAGGGAGCTTTCAGAAAGACATTCCCCAGTTACGCTGCATTTTACGAGCAACTCCAAACTGTGAAGTATGTGCGGCAAGAGACCAAGGTAACTGCTAAGCCCCCAGGACCACGGTCGAAAGGCAGGTAGACCTGCCCCAGAATCAATATTTTAAACTACAGCTGTATATACATCCTAGCTGTTAATTGTGATTACATTTTTGAAGCAGGGTGAAAGGAGTTATTTCTGTTCTGGCGAGCTGTTTTCTAAGATGTGTAACTGTAATTGATGTTTTCAGGACTGTAAAAAGGAGATGGTTAATAATTACTCTTTCATTTCCTACTTCTTTAGAAAAAAATACTAACCTCTACTTATTCTGTGTTATATATTTATATATCCTACACAACCTAAATAGATGGTTTCATATTACATTTGATGACTCCACAGTAATCCCATGCATATAGTACAAAATAATAGCTAATTACTTCTAAGAAGTGGTGGGTGTGGGAAGAAACATCTTTAAACATGGAAAACATTTATTTTAGGACTTAAAATATATGATGATTACTTCCAAATCCACTTTGTGTGTGTGTATGTGTGTGTGTGCACACTCATGCACTAGCAGAGTATAGGCAGAAAAGTAAGCCCCTTTCATTTAGTTTTCTAATTAAAATATTAATTTTAGGGGTTGGAGGTACAGTTCGGTGGTAGAGTGCATGCCTAGCATGCTCAAGGCCCTGGGTTCAGTCCCGCAGCACTAATAATAATAAACACTACTAGTAGTAATTATTATTACTATTATTATTATTATTATTATTATTATTATCATTATTATTATCATCATTATTATTATTTTAGCCAGGAATGGTGGTATACACCTGTAATCTCAGCTACGGAGGAGGTTGATGCAGGAGGATTCCAAGTTCCAGGCCAGCTTCTGTAACTTAGCAAGATCCTGTCTCAAAAAATAGAAAGAGCTGGGGATGCAGCTAAATGAATTCAATCCCTGGTACTCACTCCAAAAATTCAGCATCCATACACACTTATTAGGATTGAAACTAAAGTCTGTCTTTAGACATTGTGGAAACATTTCATTTTAATCTAAACTACTGAAAAGAAAATTATTTAAAACTCTAAGTGGACATAAAAACTATTTTCTTCAGAAACAAGGGGAAGGTTAAATTTCAAAAATTTATTCAGATTCTATTTAGAAAAGCATTTGTGAATATATGACACAGAGTTTACACATTCTGCAAACCTGTGATGTCTTCTCCATCACACTCATGTGCCTGGGTAATGGTCGACATAATCTAGCCCACTAGGCATTTTAAGTTATCATGTTATATAATCTATTTAATACTCCAATCTGTTCACAAATCATCCATTTAATCTGGTATTCTGCAGTAAATAGCATGAGATTCCTGTGACACTATTCCAAATTCGTCTGCTTTAACATGGAAAATTAGTTCCACTTAGTTGAATATCAATGACCTATTCAATATAGAATGCATAGAGCTGCACTCAGCTCTGTACTGTTATTTATAATAAATTTATCTTCTCTTGAAAACATTTAAGTAAGAATATGAGAAAGAAAAAGAAAAAAGTCTTCAAAGGTACACCATGAATAGCTCCACATCAGACAAATGCTGAAACTGTTAGACCCTAGCAGGATCTCCAGATATTTTCCAAAGTATTTAGCTACTCTTGGGGCCTGAAGACAACCTGCTGTGAGCAGGTGGATAGAAGAAATCATGCCGCACAAAGAGACAGGCCAATAGCAGTTAGCGGGCTCTGCTTGCAAATGTTCCAACAACGGGACTATAGGCAATGAAAATGCAGTCTGTAAAATGCCAACAGAAACAATATGTTCAATCCCAGCAGACAAATGACATTGTAGGAGAAATGGAGAATTATTTGAGTGTTCAAAGTAAAACTGAACAGCTTCTTTCAATGTTAAAAAAAAAAATGACTTCACAGGAATCTCAGAGCTTGACCATAGTAATAATTCTGAAAAGTTCTATTGACGGGCTGGGGCCATAGCTCAGTGGCAGAGTGCTTGCCTAGTATGTGTGAGGTACTAGGTTCGATTCTCAGCACTGCTTAAACATAAACAAAATAAAGACATGCTGTCCATATACAACTACTAAAATATAAATAAAAATAAAAAACAACAAAAAAAGTCAATCCCGGTGGCTCAGGAGGCTAAGACAGGAGGATAAGAAGTTCAAAGCTAGTCTCAGCAACAGTGGAGCACTAAGCAACTCAGTGAGATCCTGTCTCTAAATAAAGTACAAAATAGGGCTGGGGATGTAGCTCAGTGGTCAAGTGCCCCTGAGTTCAATCCCTCGCACCCTCCCCCGCCAAAAAAGTTCTACTGATCCAGCGCGTTCCACACTAACACAAAAGTTCTAGGGTGGTGGAGAAAACAGAGCGAGCTCAATATGAACAGGACACAGCAAATCTGTTGTTTTCTTTGGTGACTTTCGTTATAAACTACAGGCAGGAAATCATTCCACTTTTTAAAAATAGCTCTAGCTTTTGTTAAGGTTCTAAATTTAAATTAAAATTTGGAAAATCTGATAAGATGATAAATTCATCTTCTGTTTAAAATGATTTTATTTATTATTCCTCAGTTCATTATTCCAATTTATTTTTAAATTATAATTACCAAAACTATAATTGACACATGGGGGAACATATGGGGGAAAAAAACCCTGCTTTTTCATCTAAAACACTGATTTAAAAAGGGGTTGGCTTATGAGTTGTCCAAAGCAGTAACCACATTAGCCATGTGTGACTACTGACAACTTGAAATGTGACTAGTGGAATGGAGGAATTTCAACTGTATTTAATTTTGATGAATTTTTAAATTGTAATTTAAACACTGAAACAATATAATGCATGTTTCTGTTAAAGATAACTCATTGTTTTGGTAGGGCTTGAATTGCTTCACTGTTTAAAATATCATAGTGTTGTAGGCGTGGCAGACATCTGTGTTGTTTCTGGTGTTACATCAGTTAACATTTTGTATTGTTTCATGTTGAAATAACATTTTGTGTATATTGGGTTAAATAGAATAGTAGGCCTGGATATGTAGCTCCACAGCGGTACAGTGCTTGACTAACATGTGGGTGAGAGGTCCTGGGTTCTATCACTAGCACCACACACACACACACACACACACACACACACACACACACAATATATATATATATAATAATATATAAGTAATATATATAATGTATATCTTGTGTTGTTTATATACACACCATGTATATGTTATTTATATACACTATATATATATGAAAAATTGATTTTGTTCCTTTTTTTGTTTTCTTTTTTTTTTGACAGTACTAGGTATTCAACCCCAGGTCACTATACCTCCAGCCCCTTTTAAAAATTTTTTATCTTGAGATAGTCTCCATAAGATGCCCAGGTTGGCCTCAAACTTGAGATCCCCTTCTCAGCCTCCCAAGAAACTGGGATCACAAGATTACAAGCAGCACTGCCACATTTGGCACCTTCTTACTTTTTAAAATATGGCTCCTAAGAAATTTGTAGTTACTTATATGGCTTATGTTAGCTTTCTTTTGGAAAAAGATCATATTATTCCACAACTTTTAAAGTAGGTAATTTGGGAATCTGAATTATCTTTCCATAAAAGAATTATGAGAAATGATTGCTAGATTCTCAAATTATTCCATTAATACCTATTTAATAAACATCATTATAGAAAGAGTCTACATTTGCTATGAAAATAGGAAGAGACCAGTAAGTACACAGCATAAAAAGCAAATAAATACAAAATACTGTCACCCTATTTTCCATGCATGATGGTATGAGGGAAAGTTGGCTTAGTTATTAGATGAAGAAATGGGAAAAATTTTAAATAATTAATGGGACCTTTAATTATTTTCAAGAGTTTTCAATGCCTGTGTCTCCAGTTCCTTATTATAAATTATTTCATTTCAAATATATGACCTCCACCTCCTTCCAGATAGATGTGTCACTGGATCTGCACTGATGATTATGAACAATGATCAGAGTTTTTCCAAGAGCATGATTTTCTTGAAGTCAGAAGAGAAAAAGCACTTAAAGCAGCTAAGTGGATATAGTGGCATCAAGACCATGTGAAGCAGACATCACCAAGCCCTGAATAATGAGTTACACCAGAGAAAGGGCAGAATGGTCACAAAGAACAACATGTGCATCTGCCTCTGAGAAAGGGCAAGTTGGGAGAGCTGGAGGCCAACCCTTTTCTATGCCTCTCCACAGCTACCTAACACCTACCAATAGGTGGTCCTGCTGGACTAAACCAGCACAGGTGCTATCCAGAGCAAGTACAGGCAAATGACTCCTTGGTAAGCAAGGAGACTGTGGGTGGGTCCTCAGGAGCCTTCTTGATAGTCTTTTTCTCATAGAAACTACAGTGATTCTGCATCTACAGATGGTACAAAATAGTATTGGAGAGGGAAAATCTAACCAAAGAATAGTGGATTTAATCTCAGTTGGAATAAAATTCTGATTTCCCCCTGCTTTTAGAGACCGGTAGGTGGTTGGTGGCTTGGTTTGTATAAACTAACTTTGGGATTCATTTTTAAAAACTTGCCTTCAGGGCAAATCACCTAACAATGACAAGCAAGGCTGAGGACACAGAACAGATCGTTCTGTTTCCAGGAAGGCACTGCACACTGGGTCATCTCATTGTCTAATCAACTGCCTTTTTTCTGGCACTGCCAGTACCTGGCTCAGCACCCACTTACCTCAAGAGGAGTAACACAACCGCTTCTCAAAGAACTCTACCTCTCCCCGCAGCTCTCGGCCCCTCCTGCACAGGAAGGCAGGCTACCCTGCCACAACAGTTGTTGAGTTTTTTGTGTGGTTTTTTTGGTACTGAAGATTGAACTCAGGGGCACTCGGCCACTGAGCCACATCCCCAGCCCTATTTTGTGTTTTATGTAGGGACAGGGTCTCACTGAGTTACTTAGTGCCTCACCGTTGCTGAGGCTGGCTTTGAACTCACGATCCTCCTGTCTCAGCCTCCCTAACTGCTGGGATCACAGGTGTGCGCCACCGCGCCCAGCTCTAGCACTTTTTTATATTTTATTTAGAGACAAGGTCTTGCTGAGTTGCTCAGGGCCTCACACTAAGTTGCTGAGGTTGGCTTTGAACTCGTGATCCTCCTGCCTCTGCCTCCCAACCTGCTGGGATCATAGGTGTGGGCCACCACACCCAGCAACAACTGTTTTCATGGATCATACTCTCCTCTGCAAAAGGTCTTGCTGCTGCTGCTGGTCAGTGGAGTCTTCAAGCTCCCTTTCCCATGTGGTTCCTCCAACCCTTTTCCCCATGCTCAGCTCTCAATATGTCCCTCCCCAGTGTTCCCCAGTCCACTCCCACTTCGCAGACCTGCTTTTCTAAGGTGTGTCTCAAAACTCATCTCAGACCCCTGGGCTGGAATACACACCCCTCTCACCATTCCACAGAGGTGATGAAAAACAAAAGAGAGCAATTGGCTGAGGATTCATCCAAGCAAATGTGGCAACCAGAGCTTCCTACTAAGGGAAGAGTCACCCTTCTGTCGACAGCTGATTGGGAAGCACATCACAGCACCGGAACTGACGCCCCGGCAGGCCGTGCTAGCACAACGGGCCACCCACATTTTAATAAGAGAAATGATATCTCTGACTCACACCATACACAATCCATCCCACGGGGATTCAGGATTTAAGTGTGAAAAGCACAACTTAAAAAGGTTTAGAAGCACATTTAAGCTCTTCCTGTAGCTGGCCTGAGGTGATGTGTGAAAACGGTCCACTACTCTCTTGACCCAGAAAACCCCACAAAATCATGCAAATTAGAAAGTTCAAATCTTCATGTTCACTGTAAGAACACTGTGAAACTGCACAGGCCATCAAGGGTATGCCAATCTGAAAAGCCACAAAGAACCTGAAAGATGTCACTTTAAGGAAGCAATGTGTGCCATTCTGGTGTTAAAGTGGTGGAGTTGGGAGATGTGCCCAGGCCAAACAGTAGGGCTGGGCACGGAAACGGTGGCCCAAAAGGAGTGCTACATTTTTGTTGCACATGACTTACAATGCAGAGAGCAATGCTGAACTCATGGATTTAGACATGGACTCTCTGGGCACTGAACACATCCAGGTGAACAAAGCACCCAAGATGTGCTGCCGTACTTACAGAACTCATGGCTGGATCAACTCATGCATGAGCTCCTCCTGCCACATGGAGATGATCCTCACTGAAAAGGAACAAATTGTTCCTAAGCCAGAACAGGAGGTTGTACAGGAGAAAAAGATATCCCAGAAAAAACTAAAGAAACAAAAACTTATAGCACAGGAATAAATTCAGCATAAAATAAAAGCAAATGAAAGTTTAAAAAAAACACATTTAGGAAAATTTCTTTGTAATGTGGGAGTAGAAATAGATGTTTAAATAAATATAAAATGCCTAGAGCATAAAGAAAAAGCATGAAATCAATGATATTAAATCTCTGCTTTAAAACTTTACCTGGATAACCAAAGACCGTAAAAACACAAGTCCCAAACCAGCAGAAGCTATCTGGAATACATAACTAAGCAATCAGGGTCCATAACATACAAAGAACCTTTATCAATCAATAAGCAAATTATCCAATTTTAAAAAGTGGGCCAAAAGTCATGAATAGGAATTTTACAGAATAAACATAGGACTGCTAATAAATATATTTCAAAAATACTCTCACTAAAAACCTAGAAAATATACAATGAAATGGCAAAGAGATATCATCTAAACTCCCCAGTCAGGAAAAACCTACGTAGCCTGGTAACACCAAGAGTTCACTTGAATATGAAGCAAAATTATTAAGGGCACAGTTTCTTGGACTTAAATTCTGGCTCTTCCATTCACTAGGACAATGCCCTGGGCAAGCAATGTAACCTCTCCCTGCCTCTATTTCCCCAAATGCAAACAGGATTCCACTAGTACATACTTTATCAGGTTGCTGTGGGGATTAAATAAACTGGTAAGTATGAAGTACTCAGAACAATCCGAGGCCGACACAGGAAGTACAGAACGAGGCTGGCCTGCAATTCACGTTATCAGTGCCATCAGCACCACTATTGTGGTGAGCATTTACTTTGATGTAGCCTCATAGGGAAACATATGCTGTGCTGGTGTGTGAGATTAAGAGGTTCCACCACCCTATGCAAGAGAGAAACTCTTACTTCAAGAGGAAACAAAAAGGAATGTTTGATAGAAGCACCATTTATGCCAATGAAATAAGGAAAACAACACCAATGCCTATTTAGAGGAGAACAAACAAATAGATTGTTGTATATTAATGTAATTTGGATATTGAGTGTCCCCAGAAATTCATGTGTTAAAGGCTTGGTTCTCAAGGTGGTGCTACTGGGGGTGGGTAGGACTTAGAAGTGGGGCCTAGTGGGACATCAGTGGGGCATGTCCCTAAAGGGGATTGTGGGGCCCCAGTGTCTCTTCCTCTTCTTCTGCTGCCTGGCTATGAGGTCGGCAGCTGCACTACCATGTGCTCCCTGAGGATGCCACCCAGTGTGCCCCCAGAGGCCCAGGGCAAAGGGTCTGTCCAATCATGGACTGGAACATCCAAAACTGTAAGCCCAAATAAACTTTTTCTAAGTTAATTATCTCAGGTATTTTGTTATAGTGTTGGAATGCTGACTATCACAAACACAGAGTATGGAAATAAATAAACCACAGCTACATGTATCAGCATAGACCAATCTCACAAGCATGGTGCCAAAGGGTAAGGCAACTCACGGAAGAATGAAGACAGAGGGGTCAAACATGCAGAGCTAAAAATCACAAAAAGCTGAACAAAGCATTGTTTGCAATTATACTGCATATGAAAATGTCCTAATCACAATGGCAGTTACTGTCAGTGCACAGGAAAGGGGATTTGATCATAGAGGCATGATATGTTACCAAGAGCATTGGTAACATTGGTTTTTTTATGTAGAGGGTGTGTGACTGGTTTTCATACCATTATTCTTTAGCTTTTATATAAATGCAATACATATTATTTTGTATATAAAATTTTATAATTAAAGTTTTGTATGTATGCACAAATATCCAACAGTTACTTTGTAAAACCACTTGAAAAATACCTGAAGTACTATCCATCCCATAGGTCTCAGAATGTACCATGAACAAGTGCATACCATGGCGTTAATAAGGCCTGTGTGATTTGGCTCCTACTTATGTCACTGGCTCATTTCTCCCAGCTTATTCTCAAAGCAGTGATTCTCAAACTGTGGTCCCCAGACCAGCAGCACCTAGAAGCTTATTAGAATGCAGAGCTAGCCCACATCACCTACTAAATCAGAGTAAACACTATGGGTGGGCCCACCAATCTGAGTTTCAACGAGTCTTCAAGTTGATTCTGTAGCACATCAAAGCTTGAGCATTACTACTTTACAGCATGAATGCAAGGTAAATTATTATTTGAACTCCATTAGGAAAAATCAAAAACTACTACAGCTTAATGGTGAAACACACACACTCTGGGGTCACCCTGCCAGAGTTAAGTTTCTACACAGCTTCTGACGAGATGGGCGTCCATAGGGAAGTTACTTAGCTCACCATAGCATGAACCCTACAGAAACACTACTGGGATTTAAATCCTAGCTCCACCTCTTACTAGCTGTGATATGACCTTCAACAAGTTATGTAACTTTTCTGATCTTCAGTGGCCTCATTGATAAAATATAAACAGTATCTACTTCATACAGTTGTGAAGACTAAAGGAGTTAATGTATATCCACTGCTTCAAACTGTACCTGACACACAGTAAGCACTACACTTTACGATTACTATAGCTACATTAATTTCGCAGGGGCCACATTATATTTTGGAAAGTTGGCACTGAATGCTAAGACCCACAAAAAGTAGATAAAATTCCCTTCCATAAGGAAAATCTTTCCTCACCTTTTTTTAGGTAAGTGACTTTTTTTCCAATATACCATCTACCTCTCTGCACAAGCTTATTTCCTTCCAATTAGAGTACCCTGGCTGGATGCAACGATCTTTTCCAAAGAGTCAAGGGATCTGCCTTTAAGGGACCATTTATTTCAGGTATGATCATGCTCTCTGTAGCAAACAACTGGCAAGACTGGAGAGGGTTTTGCTGAACATCATCCCAGTGTTCAGAGAAACATTTCTGGTGATTATTCTGGACACATATCCAGCCACCTACCCTCCATGTGAAAGGGCCATGGAGAAGAGGGTGTATGAACACCTGCCAAGTCCAGGTGGGGAGTGCTGGGGGCAATAAGGCACAGAATTCAGGGAGAGGACTCTGCCTCTCTCCTCTCACCATCAAGAGGTCCCACTGTGTGCCAAAACACAAGAGCACTGCAACCAGAACATCCGTTGCAGAAATCGCTCTGTTGAACCCAAACAAGTACAACAAACCATATTTTTGAAGACACAATAACAATGGATCAAAGTGATGTGAAATTATGTAGTGATATTTCTTTCCAGTGTCTCACAGAGTGTCATCTCATAATTTACATTTACATAGAGTTAGAAAATGAAATAAGACAGGGAGTTAGAATATGGAAGAAAATATGAGAAAAAAAAACATTACACAAAGACAAGTCATAAAAACTAAAATCAAAATACAGGGAGGGTTCAGTAGCAAGAGTTGAAGGTTTCTTAAAACCATAGAGATAATATGCCAAATGAGCCTGGCTGGGAAATTAGTCCAGTCATCAAGTATTTCCTGTGAACTGAATCCTCTGCCCTGCAGTCTTTACTAGAGGTAGATATGAATCAGTCTTTACCTCTAAGGCTCTTCATTTCTCTAAGTCATAAACATCAGTTTTCTGTATAAAATGAAGTTAGAGAATTAGCATTCAACACTATAGGATTTGGGATTTTTATTTATATGACAATCACATTTTCCATGTGTTTGGGGAGATTTTGGCAGAATCTCTTTCCATAGTTTTCCACTTTAAAACAGAGGTCACTAATTACAAAGAACATTCTCTCAACTCTAGGTTTCAAGGCATCTCCTCAATGCAAAACATTTTACATTTGAGGGCAAAGAAAGGTTAAAAAGTCATGTGCTACAGGACGTCAACCTATACAGCTCATTTTTATGTTAACCTGATACTGTAAAATTCCAATTGATAGATGAGGAAGATAATAATGCACGTTTTAGTTTTACAACTAAAAACCCACAATGGCAAAGAAAACTGCCAATTCTTTAACAAAATACAACAAAATAACCTTCTAAGACTGCCTAAAAAAAAGAATATATTAATTTCTCAGATCAAGATATAACTAAAGATCCTCTAAAATAAGAAAAAATGTTTCGAGTATATAAAGTAGAAGATGAATAAAATCCAGCTTTTCCTTACTATGTCTGGGAGTACTAGCCACACAGGTACTGACAAGGATCTTGAACGTAAGGAAGGCTTCTGAGCAAAATCGTCAGAACACTCACCTGCACAGTCCGCTGAGTGCCATCGACGTTGACAGACAGTAAGGGCGAAGCCAGGTTCCACGTACTGGTCACGTTTAGTTTCGACCCATCAACTTCCACCTGTTGTGACACCAAATAAGACTGTTATCATGAAGAAAGACAGAAAACTGATTTCAAGTTCACTGCTGCATACAAAGCAGCAGCCATTTTAAACAGATGGCTCCCCAACAACCTGTCATGTTTACCGCTCCAGCCATGAAAGACAGGGTCCAACAACAGAGTCTTCCTAGCCATCTCTGGGGAGAGGTGAAGGCCCTATGAACAGCTGCCTCTGGGTACTGAGGCTTCAAGCCATTTCCAGTAGGTAACAAACAGCCATCTAACTCGAAACCTACCTGGACACGCCACATTTACTGCAATTAGACAAGTAATGCATGTAAATTCCAGTGACATTTTGCGACCCACGCAACAGGGCTTGCATATAATATCCTCTCCAAGGACCAAGGAAGAACTTTTTCTGTGGTAATTTTAATGAAGGACCATGCATTGTTATCTTAATTAAACAGACTTTAATTAGGCAAAATTCATTGGTGTCAAATATCCAAAGATCATTCAAACTTTGCAAAGTTCTGTCATACTTTTATCAATCGTAAGTGACCAATTTCATCAAGTACTCATTCAGAGACACTCTTACAAGAAAAAAATTTAATTTCCAAATAAATAACATAAAAGCAATTGAAAAGAAAAAAATTAACATTAATCTAAAATAACAAGTACTAAAAGTCTTTTCTTTCCACTCACTGGTGAGTATTTCCTAACTCATTAGTATGAGAGACGAAAAACAAATGGTATTATTATTTTAAGTCTACAGTAGACAACAAAGAGATACTTCATGTTTGCTCAAGTTTCAAAATAAACCTGAAGCAGACCCAAGATATATGATCCCTAAAAACTTACCCCCTATTACTTCTTTTAAAAGATACTCACTCTTTAAAAGCAGACATGAGAGTCCTCACTATTTTCTGTTGGACCCTTGGGAACAGGTAGGGGGATGGCAGGAGAGAAAGACTGGTGAAAATATTTTAACAAGTACTAAGTACCCTGCAAATATCCAGGCTTGAGGACATAGGCTAGGGAGGTTGAGGCTTCCAGTAGCCCAGCACTCAGAATCACAGCATTGCTGAGATGGTGTGGGGCAACCGCACGACCCTGATGAGGAAGAGGCTGGATAGAACACTGGAGGATGGTGTGGATTCAGGCCTGGAATCCAGAAGGTTTTACGTCTTAGTGAGAAGACAATGAAGGTCTGGGTCAGGACGAGAGCACAAGGTGTAGGTGACTCCATGACTACAGGCCAAGAGCAGGCACTAAGGGCAGGAGAGGCCTCTTCAACACCTTCAAGGGCCGAATAGCCCAAGTGAGCACATGCCTCCTTACTCAACAGGCCCTCTGCACGGATTTAATATGAACAGTGCTGAGTCTGCGCTCCCCTCCCCACCACCACCACCATCATCATCACAAGGCCACCCTGACCACCATTCCCAAAAGCCCCATCACATGCTCCCAGGCCCACACTGATGGAAGCTGGGGATGGGCAAGAGGCCCGAAACACCATGCTATCTGAAAGAGGGTATTGACACCAAAGAAGCCAAGGTCTTATTTACGCATAAGTTTTTCTTCCCCTACCTCTACTAACAGTAGAGGAGTTGAAAGAAAGACTACATGAGATGGCAAAATTTAAAAACCACATTTCCTGGTATACCTGATACCTAATGAGTGCAATTTGTAACTTCACTATATAACTAAAGCAAGGATGATAATTCCAAATCATAACTATGAAACACATCTGTGAAAATTTAATGAGGGAAGGAAATGTGTTCAGAGCTACCAGGTGCCTTCTCAGGCCTCCAGCTACTGGGAATCAGATCTCCAAGATACACAACCAAGAGATACAAAAAGTCCACTGATGCCATTGTTAAATGGGTGAACCAAGGATAAGCCACAGGGGAGGCAGAGACCATCTCTTTGAACCACAGTTAAAGGTGGGTGCAGAATTAAAGAGAAAATTCTTAGTACTGTTCCATCCCTCCTGTTCACACCCACTCCTCTAGGCAAGGCTGACTAAAGAAGCAGATGCAGAGTGGAGGTGGCATTTTATTACTGTAGCCCTGAGATGCTTGCTTAAAGAACACCACCCGACCTTTCCAACACCAACAACTAATGGGAAATGAGTAGGGGTGGTGAGGGGTGACAGGGTTGACAGGCCCAGGGAGAAGCTGCAGCCTGTCCCAGCTCACAGCCAGCCTCCCCCACCACACAAACCATCATCAGAAAACAACCAACACTGGGTCTCAGCATACAATTTGGGGAAAAGAAAATTATAAGAAAAAAAGTTAAATTAAAGAGCATATAACACAAGAAGAATTACTCAAAGAAACACAGGAAGAGATCAGATAAATAATTCTCCGAAGTCTCAAAGGGGACCATAGGAAATGTGACCCCTCTTTAAAACAAGAAAAAAAAGGGCTCAAGAAGAAAAACAAAGGTTCAAAGAAGAGATTATACAACAACAGAAGGAAATGAAAATCAAGCTGGTAGAACTCAGAAAAAAAAATGAAGAGAAAAATAACATTATAAAGATAAAAGCCATATTAAGGAGCAACCAAAAATAGAATGTAACTAAAAAGAAATACCAAAACATGGAAAAATTATATAAAACAAAAATCAACAGGACCAATAGTACAAAGGCAATTTATAGCAAAGATAATAGATATACAGGAGGAGGAAAGGGGATACAAAGAATATACAACTATCTCCTTCAAAAAAGGTACATAAGGTATAAATTTAAAAGCCAAAAATGTGATTTTTCAAAATAAATAAAACCCTGAATTTAAAGGCTGATGACATTTGTGGATTTTAAGGCTAAAGAAAAATTATGTGAGTGTTTAGGCAGAAATAAGAAATCATAAGAAAGTAAAAACAAATCAGGTTAGTCTAATCACCCTAGAGCAATACTAATTCAGAAAACTATAGAGTAATGTGGTCCAAGTACAGACAAGAGGAAATGATGCCTGTCATTTTATACCCAGCCAAAGTTTCTTTAAACTGTATGATATAAATAGACATTCTGTTGCATATAAGAACTTAGGTGACCCTTTCTTTAAAAATAAGGCATCTCTACAGGTACTGATGCAAAACTATCCCCAAGAGAAGTACAGAATAACATATACAATATGCCGTCATCTATTAAGGAAAAAATAGCAATGTATGTGTCATGGTTTTTGCTTGCTTGTTGTGTTTTTTGTCTGCTTATCATGGGTTGGCTAGTTAGTTGGTTTGGTACTTGAAATTGAACCCAGAGGCATTTTACCACTACACTATAGCTCCAGTCATTTTAATATTTTAATTTTGAGATAGGGTTTTGCTAACTTACTCAGGCTGGCCTTGAATTTGTGATTCTCCTGCCTCAATCTCCCTAGTCATTGGAAGTACAGGTATATCAAGCTCATATGTGTTTTTTTTTTCTATACATAGAAAATTCCTGAACAAATGCATAAGTGGAACAGAGTGGCTGAGGAACAGAGGTGGACAAGAGGCTTGCTTTTCACAATGAATCCAAGGGTGCTTTTTAAATTTTGTCCTGAATGAGAGTATTAAATATATTTAAAATTCACTTTAAAGTGAGAATTAGGGTGAGTGTGTTAGTGTCCTCTGTCATACATAATAGACCTTTCACTGTAGGCACACAATAAATGGTGGCAGTTTCCTTAAAACAGCAGTTTGGTTAACAGGGCAATCCTCATTTCAGTTTCTCCAGGTGTACATGTACTGGTTTCATCTAGCACACCTGATTTTACAATGTGTTTCAGATAATGTCTCTTCCTCTTCTGAAAAAGAGGACTTGGACTAGCAGTGCCCAAGGTCTCTGCTAAGTCTAAAACTGTGTGGTTCTGTGGTTATGAAGCCCTTCTATCTCAGATGTGTTCTGACAGTCATTTTTGATAGAGCGATTTCCAATATTTTAAAGGAATTTTTCTTTTGCTCAATCAAGCACCTCCATCCGGGGCATGAAATGTTATGAACCTTTATATAATAGACAATAAAAGCTAATGAATGAAATCAAATTCAATGTGGAGATGAAAAGAAAAGCAGACCAAAAGTGAAGTGACAAATGACATAATACCCTGGGGCTAAAGTCAAGTCTCATTCTCTCCAAGGCAGACGTTACTAAAATGTCTCAGCGCTGTGAAAACACTAGAATATTCTCAATTGTGTAAAGACTCCATATATTTTAAGGACACTCTAAAGACACAAAGCCTCTGTCTAGAAACACTGACCTAAAGATGTTTGTTACATTCTTAGTCTAAACAGGCCTACTATTTAGGGGCACCAAATTTATATTAATTATAATATTAAAACCCAGCCACACTCCTATCAGATGACCTTCTCTCTTTTAACTAAAATTGTAGTCAGAGGTGATTCCTCTCATTTTCTTGCACATCATTCATGGTCTTTCCTCACATCTCATACCTCTTCTGCTTCTTAATTTGTCCCTTTTAATGAACTTCCCACTTTCGGTCTACACTGGCTATGTCCTCTCTGCTTCCAAGCCTGGACAGGGCTCCCTAACTACCCACCTAAGTCTCTCCTTTTCTCTGACAGGTTTTAGAACAAGCTAGCTACCTATCTTCTTAGCACATACCTTCCCCACAACCTTCTACAGTTTGGTTACTGAAAGCATATTCTGAAAGGTCACCAATCTTCTTCAGCAATTTTTATATTCTCATCTTGATTTTCAGTATTCTCCACTTCTCAGTCAGAAGGAAAGCCTCTCTGAGAAGGTGACCTTTAAGCTCAGACCAGACGGTGGTAGAAACCTGGTAAGTGTGCTAGTGGTAGGGGGTGGATAGGAATATTCCAGAAGGAATATCATGGGAGGTGGGGAGCCAAATCAAACAAGAAGAGTAAGAGAGCTTAGCTGATCTGAAATCAGTATGCCAGGAACCCAGAAGACAAAGGGGATAGCGGTCCCAAAGCGTGTGAAGATCGTGTGGAGACTGAAGGTCCCACTGGGGTACAACCCATCCACATCACACACACACGCATTCTCTCTCTCTCTCACTCACACACACACACACACACACACACACACGTACGTGCCCAGGGCACACAGGTGCCCTAGCACTGAGTTACACCCAGTCCTCCACTGGATACTTTTGAAGTCATTCCAGCTATAGCTTGGAGAATGAATTAGATGAAACAAAAATAAAAAGGATGGTGATCAGTGCACAGCACTGGCAGTGTGCAGGAGAAGGACATGTGGAAGGAAAGTGGGAAGTGTGACAACAGCATGAAGACCTGAGTCACCGGGGAAAAGGAAGCAGAGTGGGCTTACTGGAGAACAGGAACACTGCCGGCCAAGGATGGACGCCGGACCACACGAACCTGGCCTTAGCACGTGATGTTCTCCAGCAATGCCCAAGTACACGGCCTTGGACACACAGAAAGGGGAGGCTGATTCACTCGCACTGGGAATTGATGGAAGAATGAAGGGCTGAGGAAGCCAGGGGTACCTGTAAGTGAATGATGCAATCACAGGCCAGGGGATCTAACCTGGACAAAGGAGATATCAACAAGAATGATGCCCAGGGATGGAGAGAAAATACAGGTTGCATGGAGGCAGAAGGATCGACCACACACTAGTTGCTAATTTTCAACTGCACAAAGAGAGGGGTGCAGGAGCAGGAGCCCAAAGTTGCTAAGAAGAAGGTGACGTGTTGAGGTTGATGGATATGTTTCAAAGAAGACGAGATTTACGAGAGACAGGAACCATGGTCTAGAGTGATACAAGGAGGAAAACAATCCACTGAACATTTCTTCTGAGCAGTTTGAGAAACTACCATAAGGTTTTGGTTTTTTTGGAACATTCTAGAAAAAGGTGATACAAGAGAGTCTGCAGGTCACAAAGGAGCCAATACAGAGGGCACAGTGGCAAGGGAAGACATAGGTTTAGGAACTAACAGAAGACTGGGGAGACCCTCAAATGGCCTGAGGATCTCTCTCCATCTGGACCTTGCCACCTCTGCCCAGACCTGGGGACCACATCATCTCACAGGCGCACTGCTGCACACCGTCTCCTGCAGAGATCCTGCCCCATCTCATCGTGCTCCTCACGAGAGCCAGGACAATTTCACGTAGGCACAAGAGTGGTCACTTACAAAACCTGAGATACAAGGGAAGGGAAGCCAACATGTGAATGAGCAGACGGGGGCACGGGGGTGCGGCCTGCAGCTGAGAAGCACAAACTCCAAGACCAGATGCAGAACAGGCCATCCCCAGGACAAGGACAGCAGCAGGTCACCTTCTGCAGTCATTTAAGACTCCATGCTCATGTAAAGCACTGACATTGTCAACTTGAATGATCAGAGGAAGGCTCTGCTGGGTGGGATTAGTGAAATCCATCCCCACACCCTCTATTTTCTGAAAACTTTCCCCAGCGTAATTAGAGATAGGTTTTGTTGAAAGGTACTCAAAATAAGAATATTTATGGCATTTAAAACAACAATTCAAAAACATGATTTCTTTCCAATTTCAAGAAGGCGTTTTTCCACATTTAAAAATCTCCCTGTCCACTAAGAGCATCTGACTGCAATTCTGGTACAGATGATGGTGATGCGGAACATTTTCTGTGAGTTGTTTGGAACATTTGATTTTCCTATATACGTCATCAGAAGGGGAAAAGAAAGTACACGCCCTAAATTAATTTGACATTTGAGAGAAATTACTTACATCCTTTATCTAAAAAACAAAAAAAGCACTTCCTCACAGATACCTCATGACACAGTAAAAATATTACAGCTTCTATTACAGTGGGCACCTGCTAAACATTCAAAATTTTTTATTCAACATTAGGAATGTAAAACTTACAAAACAAAGTACTTGCCAATTTTTTTTTCCAAAAATAATAAAACTTTGGGAAGATATGGACTGTAAGAGCGTTTCGGATTCACCACACGCCTTCTTTTTTGTAAGAGGCAAATTTTAAACTCCCTTCTTGTGATCAAAGGTTAAGGACATTAGCATTGGGTAGTGTAAGATGTTAGATAAAAATTCAGGTATTCCGCTATTTAGAAAAGACTTACTTCTATTTCTTTTCTTTTTTTTTTTTTTTTTTTGGTACTAGAGATTGAACTCAAGGGCACTCGACCACTGAGCCACATCCCCAGCCCTGTTTTGTGTTTTTATCTAGAGACAGGGTCTCACTGAGTTGCTTAGCGCCTCACCGTTGCTGAGGCTGGCTTTGAACTCGCGATTCTCCTGTCTCAGCCTCCCAAAGTGCTGGGATTTGCTTCTATTTCTTGCTTCTATTTCTGAAAACAAAATGAAGGACAAGAAACTGATTTGTTGATCAAGCTCTAACTATTTTTCAGAAAGGAAGAACTAATCCCTGCTCCTATAATAGGCTTTCAGAGTATATCTTAAAAATGATTGTACTACACACGCACATACAAAAACAGGAAAAAAGCTGCAGCTTCCGGATTTGACTCTTAGGCCAGAAAGGGTCCTCAAAGTAATATACACCAACTCAGTCCTCTCCTCCTCTATTTTACACGTAAAGAAATTAGAGAGCCACACAGTAGGAGCCATCTGTGGGGCAATTACCTTGCAACACTCCGTAGAGTGTGTAACTTAAATTCACATTAAAAGCAAAAGCACCAAAAGTAACCTCAACACTAAGACACTGTTAGCACAGAGTAGAGACTCACTGTACATTCCTACTCTGAAAGACTATTAGAGAGGAGCTGTTTACTGGTTCTTATCTCAACTACAAAATGATGATATTCAATTGCATATCAAATGAATGAGGTATATCCACAGGCCCACTGACAAAGCAATCTGCATACCGTACAGTCAGTAATCTGGGACATTAACACCATCTAACATGTCTAGTTTACTGAATTCTACATAAACTGCTACTAGATTTGTGAAACACAAATTAAGATGTTGACAATAAGAAATACATAACTTTCCTGTCATTTAATAAATCTATTAATTATGCCATTACTTGCTTCAACATTTCTTTTTTATAAATAATTTTTTAATTGTTGATGGACCTTTACTTTTTATTTATTTACATGAGGTATTGAGAATCAAACCCAGTGCCTCACACATGCTAGGCAAGTGCTCTACCCCTGAGCCCCAACACCAGCCCCTCAACACTCATTTCTTAGGTAAAGCATGACAAAACAAACGTTTTTGAGCTATTATCATAATGAATGATTCTGAACATTTCAATATGAACGATATAATACAATTTTATATCTTAATATAACACAAAAGGGTAGGTTTTATTTATCCTGCTCTTCTATTTATTAAAAATTATCCTAAAATATAATCATGATACCTCTTGTGACCCTCCAGAAGGAAATGAGATGACTGTTTTATGAAAACAAAAAGAGACAACCATCTCCCATAAGTTTGTTCTTCTCACTATTGCCTTGGAAACAGTCCTATTTCTCTCCCCAAAATATGTGTAGCAATGACAAAAGCATCACAAGGAATCAGATACAATGACAGTGAAGATCTGTAAATCTGTCACAAAGGATTATACTAAACACGCATGTGTTATAAATGTAATCAAATACTTCTCATATGATGTGACTTGAAAAAAAACCCAAATTTTAGGTACTGATCTACAATCAGCCAGGTTTAGTTTAATTATCGCCTCTTTAATTGATCAGTAACAACTTTAATTTCAGTCTTAAGGGCTAAGAAGATATCCTGCATTATTTGGCCCACAGTTTAATTATGGAAGGAGTTTCCTTTGGATTGGTGCGACAAGGTCATCCTCTGCGGATCACACTGTAAATTGCAGCAGCTTAGTGAGTAACTCCAGGTGGATGATTGAACGGAAGGGGCAGGTGCAGCTCAGCTGCCAGGTGGTGGTGGAGTCTTGCATTCCCGCCCAGTTCCACAGCAGCAGGCCCGTGGGACCTCAGCGCCTCGTCATCATCATTCAGGTCTCACGTCCTCATGCATAAGATACATGTTGACACAAGGTTGTGAGGCAGAGGTGGAACACTTAGAACAGCACCTACCACACAATGACCCTCAAGAAACGCTAGTTGTGTCACTGTAGTTCTAGTGGCATCATTGACTCTTCCCATCGTCCCCCAGGGTATTCCCAAGCTATGTTTCCCCTATTTAAAACATACCTGGGGTTGGTGGTGGTTTCAGTGGTAGAGCACTTGCCTGGCATGGGCAAGGCCCTGGGGTCCATCCCCTGCACCACAAAAACAAAAACAAAAAATACTACTTTTGCTTCTTCCTCTGTTTTTAAATTATTCTTCCAAAATACCACCTCCATTTTTTATCCTCTTCAATTCATCTTATTCCCATTAGCATCTTTCTTGCTTTTCATATGTATTTCACTACCACTGATGTCCACTCCCCCCCCAAAAAATCCAACCACCTAAGCTGATAGTTCAGTTCCTCAGAACACATACATCCTGTAGGCTACAGGACCTACAGGATGGCCACGAGGGTGTCTAAGTCTTCCCTCTTCCAAAATTCCCATAAACTGCAGTTATGACATGCTATTTCGTACTGATTTATGTTATTTGTGTGACCGTCAAGCCTTGTGCTATTTGTAGACACTCAGAGTTTCTCCTAATAGCCCATTTCTCCTTACCAACAGGAAACATTAGTACTCCATTTGCTATGCTTCCAGCTTTAAGGGCTTACCAGCTGGTGTGTATTCTTTCTCAGCCTCTATGTCCTTTAGTGATGTATATACAAAATATTTGTTATCTTTTTAACATTATAATTACAATAACATATTTGATTGTTTTATGTTTTATCTTAAACCAGAAAATTCACTCTCAAAAAAATGAATATATATTTATGTCCTTAAAATTTCTCACGTTTTATAGGTTCAATAACAAAATGCTTCATAAGCATGAACAATAAAACCTCTTCCTTCATTTGTTATCATGGTTTGTCCTATTTTGACAGATATAGTGAGATGCAGGAATTGGTGGCCAAAATTGGTGGCCACTCATCACATCCACCTAGTGGGTGAGCTAGTAATCAGCCATTTGTTCTATATCAAAATGACTCAAGAAAGATGCTGCTAAAAATTGAAATGTCCATTAGGTTCATAAGAAATCATGCACTTGCAGAGTACAGGGCAGCTTACCAGCTCTGCAGACCACTGGCATGACCTTACCAATAAGGTAAGCAAGGTTAACAGAGTTAGCAGAATCCTTTACTGCTGGTGACAGAGAAGAGGAAAATGGTGTAATTATCTTCTATCCTTCTAATGAATATTCCAGGAAAGCATTTCTTTTTATTTTCCTTTTTTGTAAAATAATTTCAAATACACATGAAGTCACAGCACCACCACATGGAGTTCCTGTTACCCCTCCCCCAGTTCCCCGGCTTCTGCTATTTCTCAGGTGGTGGAGAACAGGTTTGTGATGCCTTCCCTTAAACATCTTTGCAACAGCATCCTTGTGCTGTTCCAAAGCCTAATGACACCCTCCTTACATTAGCAGGAACCAAGATCAGGAAGCTGGTCTCACTCAGTATTACCATCTAGCCACAAACCCTACTCCAGTTTCACTATTTCACTGATAATGCCCTTTGAGTTAAGTCTGGGATCTAATCTGAGCCCACACATTTTAGTTTTCATGTCTCTTTGGTTTCTGTCACTCTGACCCCATTCCTTAATTTTGCCTTGTCTTTTCTTTTAGGACCTTGTGCTAGGGACTGAATGTTTGCATCCTCTCAAAATCCATGTGCTGAAAACTCAAGGCCCAGGGTGATGGTTAGGAGGTGGGACCTTTGTGAGGGTGGAGTTCTTCCAACTCAAGTTCACTCTCTCTCCTACCTCCCCCCCACACACTTTCTCCTTCTCCCTCCTTTCCTCCCTCTCATGCAAGGACATAGCAAGAAGATGGTCACCTGCAAACTGAGAAGTGGAACCCCACCAGGCACTAGATCTGCCAGCACCCAGACCCTGGACTTTCCAGCTTACAGAACTGGAAAAGTAAATATTTGTTATTTAAGGCACCAAGTCTGTGGTGTATTTGTTACAGCAGCCCAAACTAACACACCTTGATAGTTTTGAAGAGTACAGACCAGTTACTTTGTAGAGTGTCCCTCAATTTGAGCAACATTTCCTCATGATTTACACATTTTAGTAGAAATGCCACAGAAGTGGTGTGCTGTTTTTAGCAGCAGCCTGGAGACACACGATGTCTGCCAACAGTCCCACTACCAGTGAGGTTACTTTACTGCTGATTAAGATGGTTTCTGTCAAGTTTGTTTGTTCATTATAGTGTCAAACACTAAGGAAATACTTCAAAATCTGCTTCAATACATATCTATCAAAAAAAAAAAACCACACAGAAAACAAAAAACGAGAAAACAACCCAACGCCCGGGTTTATTCCAGCCTTCTCCCTTCGTGTTTTTAACTCTCTTCAAAGATAGAAATTGCCTCCCATTACCCGGTTAACTAACTAATTTGCCATGTTTTTCTCCCTCAATTTGTCCAATATGCACATACATCGTCAACCTTAAATGTATTTCAAAATAAGTAAAAGAGTATGTACTATATAAAAGGAATTTGACAGTGTTTAAAAGAGGGCCAATTTATTGGAGACTCTGTGTGTCTGCTATAGAATCTTCTGAGGGCAATGGGGGACAAAGACAGGCGAGTGAGAACAGCCCAGGTGCCACTGTTCCAGTCTCCCGGCTTTGTGAACTCCTTCAAACTTCCATGGTGAAAAGCTAAAGGAAATAGATCATGAGGTCAGAGCAAGCATTTGGACAGGCATGACGGGGAGGTACCACAGAACTGCAGTCCAGACTGTAAATTAATTAGCAAGCCAACTTGGCCATAGGGAGAAATGAGTTTAGTGAGTCATGTCACAAGTGGGAATGACAGAAATGAACTCTAGAGTCCCTTCACCGAGTGCTGCTTGCTTGGCTCTTGTCCCCACTATTGCTGACGTCTCTCTGGTCTACCTCACTGAATTCTGTTACTCCACTAAGCCAAACAAACACATTTCCTTCCCCATTTCTCTTCCTACTAGTGATGCACACACAACTAAAAAAGCCTTCCCAGGGACTGGGGGTTGTAGCTCAATGGCAAAGCATTTGCCCAACACATGTGAGGCACTGGGTTCAATCCTCAGCACCACATAAAAATAAATAAGTAAAATCTTCCCAAAGCCCCCTTGCCAGCAGCTCTGTTCACTACCACTGACCAGTTCGAAATGCAGCTTTGTAGCGCCATGAGTTTTCTCAGCTCAAAATCCTTCCCGGCTTCCAGTTGCTTCAGAAATCAAAACCTAACTTCTGCACGTGGCCCTCCTGAACCACAGTCTTAATCTAGCAATTTCTCATTCTGGGTTTTCTTCTCTCTTTCTCTTACCCTCAGCATACATGAGCAGGCACCATTTCCACAACTTTACTCCTACTATCTCCCAAGCTTGAAATAGCTAATTCTGCCTAATAGTTCCACCACCCATGCTTCAGCACCTGTTCTGTATGACCTTGATGCTGTGAATTTACCCGTGACCCCGTGTCATACTCCTGGAGCCCTCCCACAGCACCCCTTGTCTTCTGCTAAACTGGATGGAGCCTTGACTTGCTTTGAATTGCTATAATTTTGTATCTGCATTCACTCCTCAAACGAAGCCTTACGTTCCCATCATTGCTTTCTTAACCTCAGTCCCTCGCAACCAATCTGCAAGTTCATGAGGATGGGTTAGTGCACTATTTTTTCATGTCCCTCATGCAAAGCTTGGCACAGTGTCCTGACCTTGAAGACTGAGAGATCTTTGATTAAAATTATATTAAGGTAAAAATTAATTAAGTTGGAAAATCTAACTTTTATCTTTATGATTACAGGCCTACTGGAAAACTACAAAAGTTACATTTTAAACTAAAATATCATAACACTGATGTGTGTACAATGACTCACTTTTGTACTCTTCAATGCATATTTTCAGATACGTGCATTCCACCTTCGACTGCTGACGGGTGACAACATACTTCTATTTTGGAACTTTCCCAAGGTAGTTTTGGTTAAGATTCACTAAGAAATTTAAGCCAAAATACTTTAAGTTATAATGTCCTATAAAGTGTTGATAATAATTATACTTAAAAATCCATAAATGTTTCCAATAGCAGTTATTCTAACTACATAATGGGCTCCATTAAGTTCTTTCATAATACAAAATCTACACAGAGAGCTAAACACCCCCTGGCCCACCAGCCCACCCAACTGTGTCTCCAGCCCAGCATACTTAATATAGCCCATTTAAAGAAAGGCAGGCAATAAGAAAGAAGTTTAAAACAAATTAAAAATGCTACTTAAAATTCTATCCCATTTCTAGGGTTTCACTTTCAAGTCCACAGAAATAAAATTATCTATTCAAGCTGTTAGATGAATTCTTCTAACTCTGATGACTATGAACAAAGTAAGGTCACTCTATTATTTGTAAAACTGCGTTCTCAAACTCAAAGGAGAATAAGATTGGCATTTTTCCAGGAGACTTGAAAAAGAGTGTGGCTAATATATATCAGTTTTGGTAGCAGTGACCAGAAATAATACATAGAACCATAGCCTAACTGAAAGCTAGCAAGGAAAGGAATGAGTAAGAACAATTAGGAATAGAACAAAGCATTAATGAGCAAACGACATTCATTCTTAAAGACCTCCAGAGATACAGAGTAGGGGGAAAATTGGTGAAATCATTTTTATATTTCAGTTCCTTAGGAAGCTATAAAATACACAGATTATTTCAAGCGATGCCACTTAAAAATAAGAAGAGGATCACCTTATCAAGATAAATAAATAAATAAAAATTTTTAAAATGGCTTTTAAAAGTTAACCTGGAAAAAAAAAAGAGATAAAAGGATCAACTTATGTTGATTCTCAGGATAAATGGAAATCACAGAAAAGGCAGCAAGAGCACAAAAAATGATTTTGGTTTCTCTACCTCTCATTAGCCACACAGATGGACATTCTGAACACATTCTAAAAACTTTACTATTACCTGACTTCAGTACATCTCCAGGGGACTGGCATCCACAGCAGAGAACAAAATGGGCACTACCTACCATGTAGATAACATCAAAGGACAAAAATCACAAAAATTTAGTTGAATCAACCTAAGCTGAAAGTCTAACACTCCTGTGAATGCTCTGAGCTCTTCACTTCCAAGCTGAAGCCTTTAGCAAGCATCTTTCCTGGGTGCCTTGCAGATAGGAGCCTCCAACTGAAGAAAGCAAGGCTCACCTATATCCTAGCACAGGTGACTGGAAATTACTTGGGGGTGGGGGGACCAAAACCACAGAAATACCCATAAAAGCAAATGTAAGCTAAACCTTTCCTAACTCATCCAAGGAAAAGTACTTTCTTTTTGGAATGTATTTCTACTGAAGAAAAATGCATCATCACCTCCAACATGAAGAGAAAGACCCATGGTTATATATATCACACCTAAGTCATCAGTGGACACTTGTGGTAGGGTGCAGGGTGGTCCTCAGACACACACAGCTACCCCAGTGACTAATATTTCCAACGTAAGAGTCATTCCTTTTGATTAAGGCAGAGTGTTTAGAAAGTGCCTATTAGGATCCACAAGGCTGAGGAATTAACTCATTTATACATGAGCTCTCACTTTACATGGGTAACTTTTGATAAAAGGGACTGAGGGAAAAACGCATGTCCTGGGAAGGATCTGGCAAGTATAGAAACCTTCCAATAGCAGGAGGGTGAGGTCACCAAGCAAAGGAAACAACCACCTTTCTACTATTAAGACTATTAAGAAGCAAATACCAGACTTCTTCTTTCATCCATAAATTCAATGAATACTTTTCCCCCCATACTGGAGATTGAACACAGGGCCTGTACATGCTAGGTCAGTGCATTGCCACGGAGCACTCTCTTTTTATTTAATTTCATTAAATAAAATCCTCATCCCTTTTTATTTAATTTCATTTTGAGACAAAGTCATGCTAAATTGTCAAAGACAGCCTTGAACTTGCAGTCTTCCTGCCTCAGCCTCCCAAAAGCTGGGAATACAGGAGTGTGCCACCGCGCCTGGCTTAATGAATACTTTCTAAATTTAGCCCATAATATGGCATGCTTCAAGCTTTTGGCATCAAATTAATCAAACGAATTAATTTAATATTCAGTAATAACAGCTATCTTCACTTTAATCCACACATGGGATAATAATCTGAGCACTGGGAATGGAGGTAAGGAGGAGTGGGGAAGTGGGCAACAGAGCCGCTAGCTGCAAAAGGTTACCTGAAAAACAATCAGTAATCACACACGCCACATATTATGCTTTCTCCAATTTCTATTCATTGAAGGATGAGGTCAGAGTAAAGTGTTCCTGTTAGTCTGGGTCACAAAAGTAATTCAAGATGCATATAAAAATGCTTATTATCATTCAAGTTCTCTAAGCCCATTCAACCATTCAGCCCCTGCCTTTCTGATAAGACTGCCAACAACTATGCCAATTAGTGTCAATTGCGATGTTAGATTTTGTAACATCTGCACCTGCCTACCAGCTAGTAGCCTGCAGGAAGAAGTGACTGATGGTTACAAGTTACAGCAATATTTGGCCCTACCATTCTGAGCTCACATTTGCCAAGTCTAAAAATTCACCAATCAGCTTTTGAAAAACATATTTTTCCAAATTATTATCTATATCTTCTTTTATGGGGGAGGGACAAGTTTAGCCATTATATTATAAAGTATAACAGTAACATTTTTTTAATCCAAAGTTTTAAAACTAAGGGAAATCTAATCTATAAGAAACATAGTGAATTATACATCTACTTCAAGTTAATATCAAACAAATATGTGTTAGAAATAAATTAAAATGCAATATTTCAAATTTAGCAAATTTCAATTTATAGATTTAATGTGGCTAACAAAAATATCTATTCCTATTTTGAGATGTTTGTTCATTTTAGAAAAGAGTTTTTAAAAAATTTCTTTATAATTTACAAACCCAATATGAAAGCACACATGAATAGGAAAAGATATAATGTGGGAGAAATCATGAATAATTGGAATTTGCTATTATATATCTTCACATTAAAGTATCTGCTTCATTTTTTTTAAGTATTACAATTAAAAGTCATGTAATACTTTCAAAATATTCAGCACAAATACAACAATCTTTAATTTATCCTTGGACTAAAATGCCTTGCTTTGGTTTATTATAATTAATAGTAATGGTATTTTTAAAAATTTCACAATTGAAGCAAATTGCAGCTGATGAAAGCTACTGGAAGTAATGTAGTGGTTAAAGACAAAGTACACTACTAAAGAGAAATAAAAATTGCATGTCAATATCTAAAGTATGGGCGATGTATATAATGTAGCACATTCTATCTAGTGTCATTACTTAAATTGCTACTTTTCCTCAACAATCTATTCTCCTGCTCTAGCAAGTAGAATAAATGGTAATTTTACCTGCCAAATTTGGCACAAAAAAGGACAAGCAACTTCATTAACAGAACAATGCTTTCAATATGATTTTTCCCTTTTCCACCCAGTGCCAAATACTAGAACAATTCAAATCAAGAAATCTAAGCAAAATTACCTCCTCTTGTTGAAGTTTTACATGCTTGAATAAGCAAATGATATATACAGGATGCTAGCGAGAATATCCTTCTTGTAAGTTAGTATATTTCTTGTATTGCAGCTTAATTACAAGCTGAATGCTATACTCAACCAAGAACCAAACACCTCCCTATTGAGGTAATATTCCTGATGTGGGGTGTGGAGTAGCATGCCTATATGATCATTTAAACACACGGGAATAGGTTTAACTAAAAAACTTGATTTAGGTTAAAATTTTGGTCAAAATATTAATTAATGCCCCCATACCTGTGGGTGGAACAAAAGCCCTGCATTTGATCTTTGGTAAATTAGTTGAAACAACACCCACTTCTGTGACCCTCACCAATTACTACCAGTCTCACGCTACCTTGGTGTTTATATGTAGTTGCCAATAAATGAAATCATAAATTCTAAGCCTTGTTTCAGATCTGACCACAAAAGCAATTCTATGAATTTAATTCTATTAAAAAGCTCTTCTATTAAGGATTAAAGAGGTCCATTCAACTGGTTTGCAACTCATCATCACTAGACTTCCAAAGCAAAACACAAGCACTTTTTGTCCAACTGAGTGAATCTAGTTCCTCAAAATTTTGTCCACTGTTAATTACGAGAGAAGTGTGCTATGTCTAAACGCCATCTGGTTTCCTTAACCCTATTTCTTATGACAGCCATATATCATACATCTAAATAGAATCAACAGTTTTTATAAAATAACCAACCAAGTGATAAAATGAAGCAAAAGAGATTTAAACCCATCCCCATGTTACCATGATACATCTGACCAAGAGCCAAGATTGACACACAGCCATGCCCAAGTTTGTACTAAACTTTAGTTTCAAGTAGTGTCTACTTTTATTGAGGTTTAAACACCAAGTTAGAAAATGGCATGTTTTATTTTATATAACTTCCCCCCAAAGAAATAAAAATGTGTTTAAAAATGTACTGAATCAAAACAGAAATTCCAATACTGATAATATCCAAATTATTATGAATGCCCCTTAGTTTTATTCCCAGCTGTTTAAATTTTGTTACTTATTCAGAGAAATGAATCTAAACCAAAGAAAGGGAACACGTATTGAGTTCTTACATGGACTTCTCAGAACAATCAATCCAATAATGGAGATGTTATTAACATTTACAGGTGACAAATCTGAGGACCAGAGAAGTTAAACAACTGCTTAAGTTTCCACAAATAGCTGAGTAGCACATCCAAAGTCAGGCTGAGCCACTCATACCTCCACCGGCCAATACCTGCTGGCAAGAGCATTTTGAGGGGAAAACACTATCACTGCTGTAAATCCATGACATCTGGAGTTAATAATACTCAGTGGTGTCCATGAAGGGCTCTAAATGGCGAAGGGACAAATCTCCCAAAGAACAGGACCCCCTCAGGTCTGCAGCTTAACAGTGTAGATGCCCCTAGAGTGGGAAGAGGAGGACCTGGAGAAGCGTCCTGGGGCAGGAACAGGGAGGGGAGGAGACACCTGTGATAGGTTCACCAGCCTCACTGGACAAACTTTCCCCAAAACCAATCACCAAGACAAGAAGCTCATCCCTGTAACTACTTTCCAGATATTCTGCTGTAGCCTCAAAAAGGGCTTCACAAAATAAATGAGTAACACAAACAAGGCTTGCCAATGTTTGTATGTCTTATCTTTTCAAAGTTCCACAAATTCTTCATACAATGAAAAAGAATTACTTGCAAAGTAAAAGCTCCACTAGATTCTTTTAAAAGCAAAATGTCACATATATTTATATATAATGTTACACTAACGAGGAAAAAGAAAGTCTGAGTGCTGCTACATGCCAACCACTGCACTAGAGCCTTTATGTATATTGGTTTTTACAAGTACCTTGGAGAATAGTATTCCTATTTTACAGATAAGGGAAAAGATAGCTGACCCCTGCCGGACTCCATTGCCAGCAGCTCCAAGACTGGCATGTAAACTCATGTCCACTGCCTCCTGGGCTTTGTTGGCCTTCCTATCAGTGCTTACATAAAACAACGCTGCAGGAGTGGCTGAGAGGGTTAAGTAACATTCCCTAACTGGTTACGTAACTAGTGAGGGACAGAGGAAGTTCCTCTGTCTTCAAAGACTGTTGTTTTCAATACAAGTTACATTATTGTTTCTGTACCATCCCCTTTAACCCCAAAATAAACAATGTTAATAAACAAACACAGTATACAGGTCAACTTATAAAGGGAAGATAGCAGAGGGAGATATGATCACTTATGTTCCAATGTCCACACCCGATGTGATTGATGTTTCTTGTTTATAAAACTGCCCAGTCTGCATAACAGAAAATGTGATCACTATAATATTACTTATTAGCTTCAACTACTAGAAACAGGGTTCCCCAAGAAGTTGTCTTGCAGATTGATAAAAATGAGAATTCACACATTCTGTCCTTTGAGATTTTATACTTCTATCAAGAATTTTAGAGCATTTTAATAAACAAAAACATAAAAAATAACATATATACTAAAGATGAACCATTAAAAGAATTCCTTAAATAAATCACACTTAGAATTTTAAAAAATTATTAAATTTACATAAATGTAATAAAACATTCCAGCCCACACTCATGGTTTTCCTGACACCAGGAGTTCTAAAAACATTTATAAGTCACAAGATACATAATTAAGAACAGAGAGATCAATATCCAACAGTATGTTGACCCTTTCCATGAAATCTCTTTCTCACTTACTGTTATAATTGCTCAAAATATTTTTTAAAGAACTGCTCTTAAGGGCTGGGATTGTGGCTCAGTGGCAGAGCGCTCATCTCGCACATGTAAGGAACTGGGTTCTATCCTCAGCACCACATAAAAATAAATAAATAAATAAAGGTATTGTGTCCAGCTACAACTAAAAAAATTTTTTTTAAAAAAAGAACTGCTCTTAAGTGTCTGTTGTTTTTTGTTGTTGTTCTGTTTTTGTTTTTTGGGGTACTGGGGATTAAACTCAGGGGCGCTCGACCACTGAGCCACATCCCCAGCCCTATTTTGTGTTTTATGTAGAGACAGGGTCTCACTGAGTTGCTTAGCACCTCGCCGTTGCTGAGGCTGGCTTTGAACTTGTGATTCTCCTGTCTCAGCCTCCCAAAGTGTTGGGATTACAGACGTGTGGATCATTTTTAATACATTGAAAGGCAGCACATCTATGACCTTTGAGTTTTAGGAACTGCTGGTTAAGTAGTGCCGAGACTAGTGAACATGATGGGAAAGACTAGTTATGGCTGAGACACAGGCAGGAATATAATAAGCCTGAGACTCTGCAGAATCTTGGATGAAATAGTGAAATGAGATTGCAAAAGAACTGTGAGATCTATTACTATATCTTTTTCTGAGTTGTGGTTTTGGAACAATTTCAAGCTTGAACAGACTACATTAATGCTGTCTTTCTTTAAAGGCAGTGAGCAATAAGTTTTAAGAGTAGTTTTTGGGATTTTTATACAAATCAGGATGTGAGAGCAAAGAAACCTTTAAAGATGCAAACTTTTAGAGATGTTCCATGAGTGAAAAAGGCCCCGAAGCTTTTAGTCCTAAACACAATGAACAAGCAGGTTTCTGGGGAGATCACAACCCCTGGAAGATAATTAGAACTGTGGGCACAGATGAAAGCAGCCCCGATGCCAGAGCAGGCCAGACCGGAGCACACACTGGACAAGAGAGGAACACTACCTTCAGGGTAAATTCAAATATATTGGTAGTAGGGTACATTTTTAAAAACATGATTTTACTAAGAATATATTTTCCTTCTTTCTACACAGTTATTGAAAAGCATACCACGACCCGTGCACTCGGGGCAGAGGGAATCACAACACAACTACTATTGGAGTTATGGAAACCCTTCCTGGTTGACTCACTTTGTTTTTGTGCTTAATGTAGGCTTCTGAAACAACAATGCCGTTACATTTTCTGTTCCTGGGTTTGACTTTATACGGGCATTCAAATTTTGAATGTAGAGAATTACTCCACGAGTTCATGCCTATTCTTGTTCGCGCCTTTCATGAACAGAATGTGCAAACACACTGCTGCAGCAGCCATCTGATGGAGCAGAGCTATTCTACAGACCTGCCACCAACAACCAGCACAAAGGACCTTGGTGAGCAAGCTATGCTTCCTTAATAATAACAGTTGTTTAAACATAAGGTCTTCTCTTAAAGGGAAACCAACATCAAAAAGCAGTAAGACATGGAACCCTAAACTCCTCTTTCTTTGAAGAGATCCGTTTGAAGGGAGGTGTTTCTAGTTATGGGTGAATGAAATGAGAATTCAGCTGCAACACTCGGACAGCCAGTGCTATGAAGGACTAATTAAATCCATCTGAGAAGCGGCATCGCAGACCGCCCCACACATTTCAAAGGAAAGCGCTCACCCGCGTTTAGCGAAGACATCAAAACATTCAGTTGCAGCTGACGCACTTGGAGGCTACAACAGTGTTATTTTTATGGACTACAAAGCTCCATTAAGGAGATCTCAAGAGTTTACATTATTTCATTCCTCGAAAGTCAGAGTGAAGGGAGAGTGTTTTGACTTATCACTACCTAAAATCTCTCTCTGGCCTCCAACTCTAATTTTGTAGATATTCTACAAGACCTCAAAAAAGGAGAGAGGAGTTAAATCAATACTTAAAGTGTTCCATACATTTAAGAAGTGGTTAAGGGCTGGGATTATAGCTCAGTGGTAGAGAGCTTGCCTCGCATGCGTGAGGCCCTGGGTTCCATCCTCAGCACCACATACAAAGCAATAAAATAAAGACATTGTGTCCACCTACAAGTAAAAAAAAATTAAAAAAAAAAAAAAAAAGAAGTGGTTAAAATTGATAAAAGAATTTGCTGTGGTTACACAGCTAACTCTCTTTTTCTGATACATACAACCAGGGTTTTGATGTTAAGACTCTCCGGTAGCTAATGAAAGCAGCACAAGGTGCTGAGGAGTTAAAAAATGGTTTACAAAAATAAGCCATGTAATGGCTATTAGTTGGGTTATGGAGTAGAAGAAAGTCACATCCAGAATTTAGAATACTGTCACAAGACAATAAAGCCAGCTTAGGGTCTATTCTAAGGCTTAATAACTTTCTGTCATTGGTCACAGTGAGCATATATAATCATATTAGGTGATCACATTTTTTCATAGGAAAACTATCAGATGTGACAGTGGATGACAAGCTCTCTAAACAGGAGAAATTCAACATTTCAACCCCCCCCCAAATATATAGTTAAAACTAGCACCATCCACATAGGTACTAAAATGTAGTTTCTGGGCTGGGGGTGCAGTTCAGTGGTAAAGTACTTGCCAAGCAGGTTCCAGCCCTGGTGGGATCCAGCCCAATGCCACCAAAAACCAAAACAGAACACAACTTAAGTTTCTTCCCATTGCAGAAGACCTTAATAAAATGAGCAGTTCCAGTCATCAGGAGATGATGGTTTCCGGCCTCTCTTTCCTCACCACTTAATCTTGGGTGAGTCACTCATTCTTTCAATTCCAGTGTGTTCTCTCCTGTCAAATGAGGAGCTGACATAGTGAAGCCAAATTCCTATAAGCTTGAAAATTCTGTGATCTTTTGCTTCAAACATGAATTTGTGCAAACACTAAACAGATTTGCTTCATATCCAACTTGTCAGTTACTCACATGATGGAAATGTGCTAAGTACCCACTGCTTGGACACCAAGAAAATTTGGGGCATCCCATGGCAGTTTAGTAAATTAACTCCAACTTAAGAGGTTTCAGGCCAGAGGAAATTGTTATATAAGACAAACTCCTGTACACAAATACACACTGCCATATTACTGACAGAATAAAAATATGGTAAAGAATAAAATGAGAAAATAGTGATATTATTTATTTTAAAATATTGTCTGAAACTATACACTCAAGAATTCACTTTCAGTAATAGGAATTATCCACAAACAGGCCTGAACCCAGTATTTTTTAAAATGTCAGTTGCAAAAAAAGTATACATTCAATTCATATGAGAACCAATGTTAGTCTAGACATATTAAGAATAAAGTGCTATACAGCACTTACCTAGCATGTGAGACACGAAGTTCTGTTCTCAGCACCACATAAAAATAAATGAACAAAACAAAGGTCCATCAACAACTAACAAACAATTTTTTAAAAAAGAATAAAGTATAAAAACTAGAGTAGCTAAATGAAAATCAAATTTAAAATGGCCCTGGATGGGATTGTAGCTCAGTGGCAGAGCGCTTGCCCAGCACACATGAGGCACTGGGTTCAATCTCCACCACCACATAAAAAAAACTAAACAAAATAAAGGTATTTTGTCCATCCACAACTAAAAATATTTTTTTTAATTTAAAATGGTCCACTAAATTCAGAACTATAAAGCCTGATAAAATCTACTGACATTTGTAGACTTCCTAGTTTTAAAATGCATTAAATCTCAGTGTTACTATTTGTTAACTAAATTAATGAAACAGGCAACGCATACAAATAGAAGCAGTTGTAAAAGCTGTTAGAAGCTGGGGAAGACCCCTCTATAGTGATGAGGTTCAGGACATGTTACCCCCAAATTGGCATCACATGGACTATTTTAAGTGGAAGGAATCAAGAAATGACAGGTTCGGGAAGGAGTCTCTGACCTTCCCCTGAAGCAGGTCTTGAGACCCTCATAGGCGAGGGGCGGTTCCTATGCCAGAGCTGAAGGGGCAAACTCACCTTTGAAGACCAAGGGAAGCCACGAGGAAGCAGAAGAGGACTGCTGGCGCTGCCAGCTCACCACCCTCCGCTCACACTCCCTGCCCCTCACGTTTCCCCTACTCTCCACTCTCCATCAAAGCAAGCCTATACTCAGATTTAACCATTTTGGGGGTCTTCACCTCCTTTGAAGGCTCCAGTATCAGGTAAAACTTAGGTTACATGAATGTGCACACTTTCCCTCTAATCTGTCTTCTGTTACAAGGACCCAGCTGAGAACTTAGAAGCGTAGAAGGAAAAGATGCTCTTCCTCCTCTATAACAGGCTACGGGAAAGAATTGAGAGAGAATGGCGATATATTTGGGTGGACTGGCAGCCTCCTGTTGCATAAATACATCACATTAATACTGTTTCAACTTCCTTCCTATAAGCCATTAGAACTGCACCCCCAAATTTCCACTACTGAATAATTTCTTGGCATCTTCCAAGCTACTGATTTTTATCTATGTCCAACATATCAATTTGATTTTGCTGTAATTGTTATCATTTTTATTTTTTATTGTGGTCCTGGGGAATGAACCCTGGGCCTTGCGCATGTTAGACAAACACTGCCACGGAGCTGTACCCCAAGGCCCAATAGTTATCTCTTTTAATCATATAATTGAAACTAACCAGCTTGAATACAATGTTCCCCAAATGTGACTTTTAAGAGATTGAAATTCTGTTCTTCTTGGTAGAGGGCAAGTGCCTTTGAAAGTTGTTTTGTTCTTGCTTTAAAAAACACACTCTCTCTCTAGGATTTGGGTGCAGCTCAATAGAGCACCTGAGTAGCATGTGTGAGGCCCTGAGTTCCAACCACAGCACTGAGAGAGAGAGAAAAAAAATCTCTTTATATTAACATTTTACTTTGTCTTTTCCTAAGAGTCTGAGGAATGAAATAATATAAAAACATATTAGTCAACCCTCTTCGTACCTAAAATTATTTCAATCAGTAAATATTTTATAAATTTAAATAAATTCCATTTGTTGTTTGTCCCTCAAATTTATCAAATCACATTCTGCAAAAATGCATTTCACTGTGATAAAGCACAATACTTATCAGAACAGTTAACCAATTAGCTTCAACTAAACTTTATTACTAATTTCATTAAAAATCTAATAAAATATAAAATTCAAAAAAAATTTACTTTTTCTTGTAAAGATTTTCACCCAAAATATGCAAGATATATTTATCCTGCAGATAATCTACTCATAAAGGTATTGTTTGTTTTAACAAAAATTAAATGTTTTTCAACCCCAAGTGTCTTTCCAGGTAGTGGCGAGGGCTGTCTCCTCCAGGGACAGTGGTAGAACTGCACCCCCTCCCCAGGCAGGCACAGCCAGGTGACCTGCTTCTCCAACAGAAGGTGACCCAAAGCATGCTAGCAAGTGACTGAACAGCTTGCAGGCAGAGCAATAAGAACCAGCACCGAATTCCCCACGCTCTTTTCTCCTCTGTCACAGCAGCTAGTGATGTCACAGGCTTCAGCCCCCTAGTAGGATAGGCCCACCAGACACACATAAGCACACAGTAAGTGTGAGAAATAAATCTCTGGTGTTTTATAGTATTCCAACTTTGGGGTTTTTGTAGAATATTCTATAAAATTTTGTCATTATTGTAGAATATTCTAATTGGTCAACTTATGCTTGAGTCACTTTGTAACAGGTATATGCAGTTCTCTTCCTTTTTTCCTGAAGAAATCCTGTGTAAGCAAAAACAAAAACAAAAACTAATGCCACATGGAGATTGATTTGAATCTTTCATGTCAGAAACATCAAAATGATTCTTTAGAAAATGATCTTTTAGAAAAAATCTACAGTGATCATTCCTAACTCTAGCAGTAAATTGAAGGGTAACTGCTCAAATTTTTACTTTCTTTTGCTAATAACATTTGAAAAAAATGAAGAGATTCCTCAACCCATTTAGCATACATAGAGGAGAATTTACAGAAATAAATTGGATTTTTAAAAAGTTCAACCATTGTGTTGCTCATCGTGTTCCAGTTCCAGAGTTCAGAGGACACCACATCCACCACAGGCAAACTCCATGGTGGATGGGATTATCACTCAGGTCCCTTTCCTGTCTGTCCCACTGTGGTCTGGCCATGTGTTTTGCTTTAGCCAGGGGACATGGGCAGATATGAGATGAGGCTTAGACATGCTTGCACGGTTTGGCTCAGGTTCTAGTCATCCTCCCTCATGTTATCCAAAACATCCTGCTCCACAGAGTGGCTGCTCTCCTCGCCTGGGTCCCGTGAGGAACTGTGCAGAGAAAACCTGACCCTGACCTGCAGATGGAAGCCCAACGCAGTCAAGCCTGGCTTGGTTCCCCACCCAGTGGAACCAAGACCACACCTCACCTGACTGTATGCACAGCCACAGAAATTTTGTACTCACTTTACCAAGGTAAAACCTGAATACCATACCATTCCTTCAACATGTCCTCCTAAAGCCAATGTCTTACTCCAGGCCCATCCCATTTCTGGGGTGCCCTTTGCAGACAAACATGTAACTATGTTTGCCATGATATTTACCACATGGAAGGCCAGAGAACATTTCTATTGTTCTGACCTATACTGACTATTTAGAATAGTATATCTGATGGCAATTTAAAACCTCGGTTTTAAGTCTCAGAATGTTATATGAACAAATAAAAGGCAAGAATTATTTTCCTTCTAATGATACAAGGATTACATAGGTTTATTATGTTTATATGTACATACGTAAATCCACCCTGAATAACTTCTCAATTTTGAAATGAATGAAGAATTCCTAAAATTTGATATTTGGAATTATATTTCCTAGGTGCTAAAAATAAATCATTATTTTCTTTAATCACAACAAATTAAACAGGCAAACATATTGCCTGAATTTTGGCATCCCGTTACATAAATAGTTTGTTAAGCGTGCATGAAGGGCAGTTGTCAATGCAGATGCTCCTGCGTTTTTTTGGATGCGACATTCTAATTTAATTTGTTTGAGACTTTTTGTGTGTGTGTGTGGTGCTAGGGATTGAATCCATGGCCTGTGCATGAGAGGCAAGTACTCTACCAACTGAGCTATATCCCCAGCCCTATTTAAGACTTTTATTAAGGAAATAGTTTTTAATTCTCCCTCTTTTCCTTTCCTCCTACCTCCGTCCCCAACTCAACAAATATTTCCTGATAACTACAAGGGGTGTCAGTGAACAAGACTAGGGCTTCACCTGGGCCCGGTGGCTCGGGAGGCTGAGGCAGGAGGATTGCAAGTTTAATGCCAGCCTTAGCAACTTAGCAAGTTGTCTCAAAATAAAAAATAAAAAAGGGCTGGGGATGTGGCTCAGTGGTTAAGCACCCCTGGGTTCAATTCCCAACACACACACACACACACACACATGCACAAGACTAGGGCTTTACCCTGGCAGCTTATTATTTTGAGGTGAAGACACTGAAATCCAACCAGTGGACATGGAAAGAAACACTGTGATATGACAGCAAGCACCTAAGAGGTCCCTGGAGCCTCACAGCTTATGTTGCATCCAGTATAGCAGTGAAGACAGCTACACAGCTACAACAACCAGGCCAGAGGATGTGATCAGGTCTCAAACAAGCTCACCGTGGATGGTGGATTCATCCTTTCACAACAGTCACCAAAGCACATGCTCTGTTAATTTTCAGAGGATATCAATTTAGACTTTTGAAAAGTTTCTGTCCATCAACAGTAACTCAAGAACATACTTTATAAATTGCTCCTGCGGGGGATGGCTACAACGCCAAATAACTGCAGAATTTAAAAAACAAACAAAACAAAAACAAAAAACACACATGGTTGAGAAGGCCTGTGGGATCCGCCATGTCATGTCATCAGTGGTGACTCCCCTCTGTCCTCCTGGGCCCTGCTTCAGGCACAAGGAGCTCCTGGTGCTGTCCAACCACATGCACCCGGGGGCTATCAACACCTCGTCTGCAACCTCGGATGGCTGCGGGACCGGCCCAGCTCGCTCCTCTCCAGCCTCAGCTCCTCTACACCCACAGCAGCCACACGCCTCCACCTACTCCACCTGTGTCGAGACTCCTCCCCTCCCCACAGACAGCACAGCAGCCATCAGAGGAGAAAAGACCCCCCCCTTCCCTCATCTCCATTCCCCTCCCTTCAGATAAGAATGGAACTGAGGCCCCTCTCCTAGTTTTGTTTTTCTGCCCCTCACCCCTTATGCTTTAAAGGCATCCTCCTCCTGGCACCTGCTCTCAGCACAGAATGCTCAACTTCATTCTAGCTTTAGGAAGGGAATCCTCCCCCCGCACCACGCCCCACTCCTTGCCCTTCTTAGACAAGTCATCCACGCCACTGGTCCATGTATCTCAACTCACAATTTCATTTCCCCAGGACGTCACTGAAGTTGCTCTCTATTATTTTTGGTAGGTCCAATGGGCACATCTCAGTCCAGGTTGCTTTTTTTGGTTTTCACCTGACCTCTCAGTATTCACTGACCTCAACTTTGACCTCTTCATCTTCTTAAACTAGTGTCTTCCTTTAAACTCTGCGACACACGAGTCTTGCTATTTAAAGCAATCTCTACAACTGTTCCTTTGCAGGGCCGGCTGCCTGTCCTTGACATCTTCAGTGCGCCTCAGGGTCTCTTCCTCCTGACTTTCTTCCTTCCTCTCTCCTTTCTTCACAACTGCTTAACTACTGGAAATCAAATCTCTACCCAAACCCTTACCTGGGCCACAGAACCTTCTCTGTAGTGTGCCCATGGACATCTCCAGACCCTTGCAACACCACATCTGAAGTGACCTCCTACTTCCCAACTCCCTCTGCACCCCACATCTCAGCAGATGGCACTGTGGTCTAATCAGCTGGTCAAGCAGGCATGTCCTTTCCTCCTCTTTCTCTTCATCCTTACAAGTCAGGGCTATGGTGAGACAGCTTGTAGTGTGCCCGAGAGAGCTCAAGGCCAGAGTCAGATTCCTGAGTCTGAATCCCCACTCTGCCACTGGCTGTGACCTTGGGAAAAGTAGTTAACCTCTCTGCACTTCAGTTTTCTCACACTTAAACAGAAATAATAATATTTACATGTCCTAGGATTAGTGCAAAGATGAAAGTGATCATATAATTGTTAAACGACATACTGTGTGTGGGCCACTTAGCATAGTGCCCGACACATATGAAATGGTGTGTTAGTATCACTACTGTCTCTCGTGTCGAGCCATTTCACTCCATCGCTAAAACATGTCAGGGCTCACGTCTCCTACTGCGCCGCAGCTCCTGCGGCCTCAGGAAGGGCCTCCCTTCGTCTTCCTCTTCCAGCTTGTTCTCCGGAAGGCAGACGTGCGGTGCTGAGGCCTTCCATGGCTCCCCACTGCCCAGACCGTGTGACCTTGGTGACATGGCCGAGGAGCCTCCACAGCCCCAGGTCTCTGCCTGTTCCCACCATCCAGTTCTCCCAGCCTGCCACCATGTCTCCGACTTGGAGCTTTCCATGACCCTGCCATCCACAACCTCTTCCACCTCCACAGACATGCCATGCACTTGAAGTTCTCGCTGTGCTTTTTAACATGCCCTCAAAACTCTGACCCTGGCCCAGAGCCCCGTCCACGGCCATCCTCAGGTGGCGGTCGGCTGCTGTTGCCAGCCTCCGGCCTCCCTGACCTCCTCCACGGCAGGTCTGGGCCCCTCATGTGCTCTCCTGTACAAACTCGGCCTTGGTCCTTGTCACCTGTGACAGATGACGTCTCTGAGGAGTTCAGACACGATGTCTCCCCAGGACCTGTGCCACAGGACACATTCCACAAACAGCTACTAAATTATGTCACAACTAAAATGATAAATGCATAATGGCCATAAGTACATACAAATTCATCTGATGGTCAGGTCACTCACCAAGGCATTTTAACAGGTGTCTTCACTTCATTTATTTTATTTTAAAATACATTTGAGAGGCCAATAATATCACATCAAAATTAGTAAAATAGCCTTTTTCTTTTAGAAATAAAAAACCCTTTTTCTTTTAGAAATTTGGCTAGTGCCCACACAGGCTACCAAACTACTACGTACATTTAATAAAATATTATAAAATTGAACTGCAATAAGCTGAATATCTGGTGTCAACATTAAACATTTTATTTCTAAATAAAATCCTTCAGGGTGAAGAAACCCAGGGGATACTACTAAAAATCACTGGAAGTCCTAATTATAGTATTTGCCAGCTCTAATAGGGTAACAACCAATCCTATTCAGCGTTTTTCATTTCTAAAGCAACTACATTCTATGACTTATTTTTGTTCTTCACTGAACACCAAATCAAGTTACTTGACTCTTGAGCACAACAGGACAGAGCCAGTTAAGAGGGCACAGGTGCAGCCACGCTCCCAATTAGACAGGCAATTTTCCAGATTACACAGGCAGGATTCTCACATTTTTATGAAAATTCAGTCCTGTGGTTCAAAAGTAGAGTATGATACCCACTGTAAAGGCTGTGAGTAAAAAGTAAACAGCTCAAGCTGGGCGAGCCTCCCCTCCAGGCCTGATGTTTCTGCAGCCTTGTTTGTCTGACCCGCTTCCACTGGATGTCAGGCTGGTGTGGAAGTGTTTGCTGGGGAAGGAGGTTCTCTAGCCTGGGGTCAGGAAGATGCACAGGGATGGCAGGCCACTTTGGGACCTTCTTCCTTAAACCAGCAAGAGGGGGAATCACCCTGCTCTCTAAAGCAACACGGTGAAGTTGGGACCAGTGGAGTTACTATGAATTCAAGGACCCTGGACAAAACTTGTGGAGTGAGCTCACAGCCTTTGCACTTGTCTAACTCTTCTGTATAGCGATCTCCTTGGGTAGTTTATATACCCAAAGAAGGAAAAATCAGAGGCTTCAGAGGAATTATTCAAACTTGCTCTGGCTCAGCTTCCTTGCTCTGACCCATGTTTCAGTCCTTTGCTTTTCCAGTTTCTTAATTCAGATTAAATCAGTCTCTAAACAGAGTCTATCGTGTGACTGCCAGCTACCACCTCCAGGTTCAGAGTGCTAGCTGAAGGGATCTCAGAAACTGCATCTTGCATACTTAACACATCACAGTGGAACCAGGGCGCCCTGTTCAGTGAGCTCCTCTGCTTCCCTGATGGCCAAAGCACAGCATTCGTTTCTTGGCAGAAAATTAGAACCCAATTATTTCATCAGTCCCACATCTTTCAGACCCTTCCACTATACAATTCTGAAATTTAAAATAAAAAGGTAACATACACATGAGGTTCAAACTTCAAACACACACTAAAGAGACATGGAGTATAACACTGTGTCCTCCTCACTCCTGGGAAGTGGGCAGCCACCCAGCTCCCCAGCTCAGGGAAACCAGATACCAGCTTCTTATGGCTCCTGCCAAGGTGTTCTGTGCACCTAAGGAGCATGAATACATATGTCCTGTCTTACACCAGTGAATGGACTTCTCTTTTGTCTTTTAATAAAGCAGTTCACTGGAAAGGCTCACAACCTTATGCACAGCTGCACAGAATCTCAGATTTAGGATGGGATCATATTTAGGTAACTATCCCAGTGTGGTAACTTGGCAATTCAGTTGTTTCCGGTCTCCTGCTATTACCAACAATACTTCTACGAACATTCTCACACAATTCCAACATTTTTCTACAACTTATGAAATCAAGGAATAATCAAATTCTTCATTTTTGCTAAAATAAATGTACATGGAAAATGGTATCTCATCATAATTTTACTTGAATTTCTCAGTGTGATTTAGCAATTTCTTCATATGTGCAAAAGCCATTTATATTTCCTTTATAATATGAAAGATATTTATATTTTATATATTTTTTTTATTTTCATCTGGATTGTTATTCAATGTCATTTTCACATTGATTTGTAGGAGTTCTTTATATACAAAGGACTCTTCCCTTTTGTGAATAAAATGAATTATAAATTTTGTTGGCTTTACTATGATGGTTTTGAATTCTTTGAAGAATAACTTTATATTATTTCATTTTTTCAGCATTGCTCTATTTCCCTAGTAATTTTTTCTCAAATGGAAAAATTCTCATATCAAGAAACTAAATTCTTACCAAAAGTGAAAGAATTTAATGTTTAAATATTATGTTTTTCTTTGCAAAAATTCACAGAAAATATTTTCCTTAAATAAAACTTTTTTGCGTCTTTGTTTAGTATACTTTTTTTTAAAGTATACTTTTTAAAGCTGGTAGAAGGGAAAGTCTAAAGAGAAAAAACTTCCTGATAAGAGAAGTAGTTTACATGATCAACTTCGTAACCTTACCTCAATTTCCCATTGCTTATCATGTACTGAGTCAATTTTATAAATAGGATTACAGTCCTTTATCATAAGCTCCTGCTGGTACTATAATATTCCTTTTTTAAAGCTACTACAGAACTCTTGTCTTCTGTCTGCCTACTGTGCACTTAAATTGTGGATAATTTTTTTGAATAAAAAATTTGCAGTAGACATAAATGTAACAGTTAACTGACCTTACTTGCTTATATCCTTTTCGTTTTCAAGAATAAGAGCCTTATACATACTAGGCAAGTGTTCTAGCACCTGTGGCTCAGTGCTAGAGCACTTGCCTAGAATGTATAAGGCACTGGGTTCAATCTTCAGCACCACATAAAAATAAATAAATAAAATAAAGGTATTGTCTACATCTACAACTAAAAATGTTTGTTAAAAAAAAGAATAAGAACCTATACTAAGAACTGACAGTAGGGGCCAAAGGGTAGATATAATGTCCTAATTTTTCTATGAAAGATGTTTAAAAATTAAAAGAACTATGAGTCTTATCATATTCCTATAAAATTACAGTAACTACATGATTTAGCATTACTATATGTACAGAAGAACATAAAGAAAATTTATTTTGTCTATAAGACTGTTTCTTGGCATATGCTAAGGTCATTCAGTTATTTTTTTTTTTTTTTAGAAAAATGTTACACAATAATGTTTAAACATCTCTACTTAAAACCAAATTTCCAAAGTGCTTTTTAAGTATCAAAAGAAACTATGTCAGAATGTTTTCTTAGTTAAGAAATCTAAAACAAAATACACAGTAGTAGAACAAAGGAGAAAGGATTGGTTATATCACAAAGAGCAAACTTCAAACAATGCATATGTAATTATTTCTTATTATGCATCCATATGTAATTATTATTTTTTATTCTTATGTTCATCACCATATCCTTTCTTTGAGGAGAAAAATACAGGGTGGTAATTTCAGTGATATGAATACTACAAAACATTTCCCTCCCTCCACCACAGGCATCTAAAGAGAATTTTGCATCAAGCAAAATGAACATTACTAAGAAAACAAAATGAAAGCACAAACTTAGTCACAAAATCTTATCTATCTCAAACTTTACACTGCTCTCAAAAATTATACTTACTTGCATAAAATGTTAAAATCATTATGAAAAAAATCATTATTTGAATTTTATCAACTAATCTGAAAAATACATCAACAAGAGGTAATTCATTAGATTTTAAAACTACTTTCTAATAGCTGCTCCAATCCAGTATCTCTAATTAAAAGAGAAAAACTGTGGACATTAGTCCTTATATCGACAATGATTTATCCACAGTCTGGCAGAGCTAAATTTCCATGATCACGCAACCATGTGAACCTCAATTGCCAAGCTCATCTGTACACTGAGCCAGTTATATCTACCTGTCAGCCTTATTACGAAGACTGAATGAAACAAGGCACATGTGAAGCACTTACCACGTGCTTGGGACAGGGAAATAGCAAATGCAGACCAAAGTCATCAGGTGCTTCATTCAAAATGCTTCTGAACAGGCAAAAATAATACTACAAACAATCATGCAGCTTGCTAAGTTGCTGAATAGAATCACAACTGACTTTCGTTATGGCTTGGATGTGAGGTGTTCCCAAAAGCTCACATATGAGACCATGCGAGTAGGTTCAAAGGAGAAATGATTGGGTTGTGAGAGTCTTAACCCAATCAGTGAATTCATCCCCTCATAGGGATTAACTGCAGTGGTAGGGTGTGCTGGAGGAGGTGGGAAATGAGGGTGTGGCTTTTGGGGTACATATTTGTATCTGGAGAGTGGAGACCTCTCTCTGCTTCCTGATCACCATGTGAGCTGCTTTCCTCTGCCACACTCTTCCACCATGATGTCCTACCTCACCTCAAACACTGAGAATGGAGCCTGCTGTCTGTGGACTGAGACCTCTGAAACTATGAGCCTCCAAATAAACTTTCCCTCCTCTACAGTTGTTCTGGTTGGGTCCTTTTAGTACAGCAGCAAAAAAGCTGACTAACACAACTTTTGTACATTTATTTTATATCTAGTACTATGCTGAATCGATTTCTTGCTTGTAATAGTTTTTTAGTTAATGCCTTACAAGTTTGTTTGTTTGTTTGTGGATACTGGGGATTGAACTCAGGGGCACTTGACCATTGAGCCACATCCCCAGCCCTATTTTGTTTCATTTAGAGACAGGGCCTCATCGAGTTGCTTACCACCTTGCAGCCCAGCAACTGAGGCTGGCTTTAAACTTGCTAAGTTGTCAGCCTCCCTAGCCACTGGGATTACAGGTGTGTATCACCGTGCCCACTGATGCCTTACAAATTTTGATTTCTATATGTAATAAAACAACACGTGCAAATAAAAATTGTTATGATATTTAGTGATTATGGTTGCTTTGTCGAGGAGTAGCCCCCAGCACTCTCAATACTGCTCTTCTAGAAGTGGATGTCTGCCCTTTAACTTTTTTTTTTTTTGGTCCCAGGGATTGAACTCAGGCACTCAACCACTGAGCCACATCCCCAGCCCCTTTTTAAAAAAAAATTTTATTTTTTAGCTGTAGGTGGACAGAATATCTTTTTTTTTTTTTAAATATATTTTTTTAGTCGTAGATGGACACAATGTCTTTATTTTATTGCTTTGTATGTGGTGCTAAGGATCAAACCCAGGGCCTCACGCATGCGAGGCAAGCGTTCTACCGCTGAGCTACAATCCCAGCCCTATCTTTATGTTATTTTTATGTGGTGCTGAAGATCAAACCCATGCCTCATGCGTGCTAGGTGAGCACGCTACCACTACGCCATAACCCCAGCCCCCCTGTCTCTATATTTTATTTAGAGGCAGGGTCTGAATAAGTTGCTTAGAGCCTCGCTAAATTGCTCGGGCTGGCTTTGAACTTGTAATCCTCCTACCTCAGCCTCCAAAGCCACTGGGATTACAGGCATGTGCCACCACACCTGGCTGCCCTTTAACTTTTAATACACATTTTATCAATATATGACTTAATTGAAATTGGGAGAATGAAAGGATTCTGATTCTAATTTAAACTTCAGTAGCTTTATGCCTATCAAAAAGATGTTGAGGGGCTAGGGTTATGGCTCAGTGGCGGAGCGCTTGCCTAGCATGTATGAGGCACTGAGTTCGATTCTCAGCACCACATATAAATAAATAAAATAAAGGTCTATTGACAACTAAAAAATATTAAAAAATAAAGTTGATCATTTTTATAAAAGAAAAAAATCCTATTTAGAAAAATGAATGAAAAAGAGTTTTTGTTTGTTTGTTTTGTTTTTTGGTACTGAGGATTAAACTCAGGGACATTCGACCACTGAGCCACCTCCCCAGCCCTATTTTGTGTTTTATGTAGAGACAGGGTCTCACTGAGTTGCTTAGAGCCTCACCATTGCTGAGGCTGGCTTTGAGCTCGTGATTCTTCTGTCTCAGCCTCCCAAAGTGCTGGGATTACAGGTGTGCACCACCACATCTGGCTTAAAAAGAGTTTTTAAAACACTGGAAAAAATAATTACTTTCACTGACCACACTATTACTTTTGATCATTTAGATTTTTCTTTAGCCATTAGCATAAAGATTACAGTGATATAACAAAATTTGATAATCTAACAATTCTGGTTATTTTTTAGTAGTAGTTTTCTTCTTCACTGGCTCACAGTAACAAAGAACATTCTACAGCTAGGATTATGTATAATTACTTTCTAGTTTATTAGTAGTTAACATGAAATGTCAGGCAAATTAATATCTGTTTGTTTCTCTGTTTAGCAGGACTGGGGACTAAAGCTGATGACACTAGGTTCAAATTACAATGATTATTGTGAATTTAGTCTCATCATCTTTAAGACAATGAATGCATTGATCTTTTCATTTCTCGTGCTATTTTGACCAGTTTTGCTTTATACTGCACAACAGAGAAATGGGAAAACCTCCTGGTGATCCAGAAGGGAATCATGAAAATGATTATAAATAAAAATTAGTTCATTTTTAACTATTGCATGTTTATCATCCTGACAAGTAACATTTCCACTCTCAGTTGAGCCAGTTTTGTTCTCCTCGTGAACTCTGCTGTTCCCAAGAGGGAAGACCCAAGGCACAAGCGGTGCTTCAAGTCTACTTCTTCACTTCACCTGGACTTCAATCATGCATTCCTCGTTTCTCAGAAATTTTATTCTTCCCGCTTCCTAATCTTTCATTATAAATACTAGTCTGAATTGCTTTGTGTATTTTTAAAAATTTTTTTTAGTTGTTGGTGAACCATTTATTTATTTGTTGGTTTGTTTATTTATTTATTATGTGATGCAGAGGATCAATCCCAGTGCCTCACACATGCCAAGCAAGCACTCAACCACTGTGCTATATACAACTCCAGCCCTGTGTATTTTTTAACTGTGGAACAGACACACAAGATTTATCATCTTAATCACTTGTGAGTGTACAGATGGATGGTATTAAATACACTCACATCTTTGTGCTCCCACCCTATCTACTTCCAGAACGCTGACCTCAGGAATGTGAAATTCTGTACCCTTTACACAATAATTCCTCATCCACCTTTCTCCCAAACCTTGGCAACAGTCGCTCCTATTTTCTGACTCTATAAAATCTGACTATTCTAGGTACCTCCTCATGGAGGTGGAACCATATAGTATTTGTCCTTTTAAGACTGGTTTATTTCACTTGGCATAATGTCCTCAAGGTTCATCTGTGACATAGCATACATTGGAATCTCTTTTCTCTTTAAAGACAAATAACATTCCCATGCATGCATGTGTGTGTGTGTGTGTGCGTTTTCATACACACACACACCATATTTTGCTTATCCATTTATCCATCAACAGACACTCAGGTTTTGCTACCTTTTGGTTATTGTGACTAATGCTGCCGTGAACATGGATGGGCTCGTATCTTTTGGAGGCTTTGCATTCAAATTTCTTACCTAAGTGTCCAAAAAGGAGACTGCTAGATCATACAGTGATCTTACTTTTGAATTTCTGGAGGAAACGCCACATTGCCCCACAGCGGCTGTGACATTCCTCACAAGTGCACAAGGGTTCGTCTCCTCCACATCTTGCCCATACTTGTTCTTTTCTGTTTTCTTGATCGCCTAGTGGGGAGAGGTGGTATCTCACTGTGGGGCTGATCAGCATTTTCCTTATGCTGAGTGATACTGAGCAACTTCTCAGGTGCTTGCTGGCCATCTGTGTGTCATCTTTGGAAAGCGTCTGCTCAAGGCCTTTGCTCACTGAGTTGCTAATGGGTTGTAGGAGTTCTTTACATATCTGGATACTAACTCCATATAAGATATATATGATCTGAAAATAGTTTCTCCCACTCTGTGGGTTGCCTTTTCACTGTGCCAAATGTGTCCTCTGATGCACAGTAGTGTTTAATTCTGATGTAGCCCAGTGTATTTTTAATTTTGTGGTCATGATCTTGGTGACAAATGCAGGAAATCATTGCCAACTCCAATGTCGTGAAGTTTTCCCTTTATTTTCTTTGAAAAGTTTTGTTGCTTGCATACTTAATGTTCAGGTCTTTGATCCATTTTGAGTTAATTTTACACATGAAGTAGGATTAAGGCCTCAAATTCATACTTTTATATGTGACTGTCCAGTTTGGGCCATACCATGTATTGAAATAGCTGTCTTTTCCCCTGTAATGCTCTTGGCATTTTCCCAATCATTTGATCATATATACAAGGGTTTATTTCTGGCTGTGTGTTCTATAGTCCATTGGTCTATAGATCTCTTTTTATGCAACATCATCCTGTTTTGCTAAATCTAATTTTGCAGTAAGTTTTAAGATCAGGGGGTGTGAGAAAAACTTTGTTTTTCTGTCAAGATTATTTTTGGTGTTCAGAATCCCTCGAGACTTCACAGGAGTTTTGGATAAATTGTCTGTTTCTGCTAGAAATGTCATTGGAATTTTGACAGGGATTACATTGAATCTGTAGATTATGATGAGTAGCATTGACATCTTAACCACATTAAGTCACTTAATCTCTGACATAAGACTTCTTTCTATTTGTTTGTGTCTTTAAGTTCTCCGAACAACATTTCATAGTTTTCAGTGTATAAGTCTTTTGCCTCCTTGGTTAACTGTATTCCTAACTTTTGTGTTGGGGAGGGGAGCCGGAACTGGGGATTGAACCCAGGGCTTCACACATGCTCAGCATATGCTCTACCACTGATCTGCACCCCAGCCCCATATTCTTAACTACTTTATTATTTTTGATGTTATTTCAAATGGAACTGTGTTTGCTTTGTGTACCTTAACAATGCGCATGAATGGGATCATTTAGTAGTGTGTATATTTTTGCATCATTCTTTTTACTACTATTATTACCTGTACCTATGTGCTGAAAATGTAATGACACACCCAAGGACACATGGCACCCCAGGGAGCTGCCACTGAGGAGGAGGAGAGCAGAATGGGGTGACCCAAAGAGAAGACTCTGCTATATTTGTACATGTTTTTCTTTTCACACTGGAGATCTGTATAGAAGATCTGTACACTTATTGTAATTTCCTCATGTGAGATATAATTTATAATACCTAAAATTTTTAAAAAGGGACTCTGAAAATGTGGGGTACCTGAGCTCTACGGAGAGCTAAATCAAGACTTTGCTTATGCTTCTCTGGAGTCATTAACTCAGATCTACACTGTCATATTTGGGCTCATTTTTTCTTGATGTGACAGGAAGTGATGCAGGAAATCAAGTCAACAATCACAGTTCTCCCCTCTGTGACCTAAAAGAAAATAGACACACTGCGGAAATCTTCATACAACATGCCTTCGCTTACCCGCGCTGTTCAGCCTGCCTCCTTTCAGGATGCTGACATCAAATGAAAGCAGCTCAACTCAAATATGCCCAGGACACAGGGTCTCGGTACAAGCACAAGCTCTTCCCCAGGCTACGGATGCTTCTGAAGACAATGAGTATGGGAAACAGGTCGCTTTTCCTTTTTAACTGGGAAATAGTTTTTTATGCTGTCTATCACTGTGGGTATTTTGGGGGTCAAGTTTTAATGCACTAATTTCAGTGTGCTTTTCTGATGAGCTAAAAAGTAAAGCAGGAGGTAATTCTAAGGGACAAATTCAAAAGATGGGACTTGGGCAATCAGATCAGGGGTTTCTAGTTTTCCAACATGGAATCTGAAACAAGCACAAAGAATTAACAGCTCTAAGACATAACGGGGCAGTCTTCTTTTTAAGGCACTGCTTGGAAAAACATTGAACTGGACTATCAGATTGCAGGACAGATTCGTGGTGACTCAATACAGAACATAAAATTATGCTGAACTCCACATTTTTAGAAAGTTGACCTCCCCAAGGAAGACACTGCACTGTAAGAGTACTACTCTTTACTCCTCAACTCGTATAATTTGCCACTCAACTTGACATATGGTTAAGGATCCACTAACAAAGCTATTTTTTAAAAAAATAATCATATAGACAAGAGGAATGTAAAGAATCACAAAAATTTTTATCACCAAAGCTATCGTTAAATAATTGCTTAACCATCACAGCTTTCATTTTTAAGAGAGTTGAGTAGAATTATCTTTTGGTGAGCAAAGCTTTAGCATTTTGGCATATAGAATGACTCACCTAATTTAAAGAAAACCAAGAAGACTTAATTTATGAATTCATCTCCTTTCCTGTGGATTTAACTACCACCCAAAAATATTGGCCTCTCCACGGCCGCAGCCCAGCACATACCTGGCACATTGTAGGCCTGCAATAAGTGCTTATGGAATAAATGAATTCTCATGAATCCCCAGCTTGTCACATTTTCTCACTGAGACCAAGAAACAGCCATGCCTCTCAAGCCTCATCAGGTTTTAAGCGAAATATTACCATTTTGACTTTCATATCCTGTTCCAATCTTCTGATAACAAGTCATTTGTTTCTCCAAAACAAAATGATTTTTCAATGCCACTTAGGCATGTGAACAGAAACAAGGATAAACACAGTTATTTGTTATACTAACTACATAGCAGCTTCCTTGAGCTCAGATTGAAAATACAAAATCATACAAGTTCAAATAGCAACTCCTCTTGGTATTTATCTGGCAATTCCCAACCACAGATTTTAAAGATATCATTCAGCATAAGCACTAAAATTGTAATGAACTTTGTTCACTATAGGCCAGAATTCAAACTAGTGATACTATCCAAGTTTTTCAGAACAAAAAGAATGTCACCATACAGTGAACTTAGCCTCAGGAATGTCACACAATATGAAACCGGAAGACAATGTTGTATGAGGTTTTGGGTTACCCGCATGAAAAGAATGGTCACCTACCACCACAGCTGTCACACATTCGGAATTATAAGTAAAGATGTTCTTCTCTATAACAAATGTCAAAATATTACTTTTCATTAAACACTCAAAAGAAAGAGTCAGGTATCAGGAAGCAGGTTTAGAAAATAGCTAAATCTAGGTATGTATTTCCTAATTAGCATAAGAAAACAAAAAGTATCATTTACATTCAGCTTCCTGAAGAAGCTGAAACAAATATGTAGCTATGCCAGAAATTCAAAACAGGAGAGTCACTACACAGGTCAAAAGTGGTTTTAAATATGCACAGATAATTTCAAGATTATCAAATAAATAAAGAGATAAAACTCACAGAGAACGCTGACCCACTGCTGGATGCTACGACAGTGTGATCTTCATCGTGTAATTTTACTGAGAGCTCCCATTTAGCTGCGTCTGGCTTAATAACAGGCACTCTGGATTGAAAGAAAAGAAAAAGAGTTAATAATTTTACATTATTCTCTCTCAATAAACTAATTTTCCTTTGACACTAAGTGTGTGGAGTAAAACTATGTATTTCTCAACATTTTATTCTAAAAAGTTCCTCCCTGAGGTGGGGGGTGGGGAGCTTTCAGATTAAACTAGAGAGGTTTAAAAACCAGTTCAGCCAAAGACAATAGCAGTTGTCCTGGGGTAACTGGGTACCTTCATCTCCTCTAAGGGTCATCTATCTTAGGGATAGATCTACAAATTTAAGTTACTTAATTGTGACAATCCTTTGCAAATTAATTAATGCTATTTTTTTTTAATATTTGGTCTTCATTCAAGGCAGTTTTATAAAAATTATAATTAACAACTATGACATATATCTTAAAGTTCAGAGACATGGAATTAATTAATTACTTAGCCAGCATGATAGGGAATTGTTTTGGATTGATTTTTGCCCTTCATAGTCAATGAGATTAAAATCATATTAAGAATGAACTTCTATGCATTATTCCACATAATCTATGCATATAGAATGTTCCTTCATGATGTGAATTAGAAAAAAATTGCCTGAGCATATGAGCTGGAAAGTAGCCTCAAGGAAGGATCAACTAATTGACGTACAAGTTCAACAAATACTAAGTGGTCAGTGCTGAGTTTGGGGACACCAAAGAAAAGTATGTATTAGTTTTCTTCTTGGGAGCTTACACACTACATATACCTTTTGTAACCTTGGTTTTCCCCAACACCTAAAATCCAAACAAAGCTTCCATATCTCTGAACGATGCTAGTTTATCACATGGGTCTTTTCCTGTGTATGATCAGTATTTGCACAGTCCAGAAAAACTAGGTCAAGCAGCCAGCAAAAATGAAAAATAAACCAGCCATTTTTAGAATACAAATATTTCCCACAATATTTTAAACTAACAAAATATAATGATTTCAGAATTAATTTATTACATACTTACATTATTTATACTTATGTTACTTATTAGGCACTAAACATTAGCACTTTGTAGGATCTAGTCTCTAGCTTAAGGTAATTTTTTTATTTTAAGTTGCAGGCTATGTTTTCATTTAATCTTCCCAAATTCCAAAAGAATTCTGTTATTCAGTGTTAAAAAAAAAAATCAAAGTCATAAAAACGATCCTTAACAAGTCACCACCAGTCACAATGTCCAGTGGGTGATGATTAGTAATTGAGGTGAATATTTGTATTTGGCCCACGGCTTGATCTGTTTCCTAAAGATGAAGAAATGTTTTAAATATTGTGCAAGGAAAAATAAAAGGGAAGTAAAGAAATACCAACAGAAATGCACACTGCATGCACGGGCTTAGAAGGTGCTTTTCTGGCAACCTGAAGAATGTTTCAGGGGACGGAGCTTCACCAAGAGAGTGAAAGAAGGGGGTCAGGGTTCCGGAAGCAACACAGGAGAGATGAAAAGGTGTGGCAGAGCTGAGCAGGCAGTGCTTCCACGCTCCGCGTTCCACAGGGCATCCCGTGTTCCTGTGCCTGCCTGCCTGGCTCGAGACCCCTACAAGAACACGACCACCTCTCCCACTTGCTCCTCTTGCGCTCATTCTGCTGTGCTGGGCATGGTGCCCAGGGCCTTGCACTCGCTGGACCCACTTGCACACCCCAGCCCACTCCTCCCAGCACAGGCGGATGAGAAGGTGCCAGGAGGTCAGCAGAAGACCATGGGGTAGCTGCTCTGTGCCAAGCTGGGCAGGAGGAGCAGACCTGGGTACTCCCCGGGGTACGTCCCTGGACTTTGTGTATCACCTCTCTGGACTTCATAACTAGCTCACCTTCGAACGGCAAAACACCTGACCTTTAAGGGGCACTATGGTAGCAGAGAGAGCCTCACGGCAGAGAGTACCCTACAACCAGACCTCCTCAACTCATGGCCTTCCTCAGCATCCATACCATTCCCCTGCTCACGATCATTCACCCAAACTCAAATCTTCATCTGCCTACCACTCAAGCACCCTCATATGCCATTTGATTTCTGATTTTCTCTGACCTGTACTTCTGTTGGGCTTGAACCTTAAGCCAAGCAAATAGGAGGCAGAGGACCAAGCCAGTGGCTATGAGCTCAGGCTCTGGGACTCGCAGGCGCTGGCACAAAACCTGGCCTTGCCGAGTATTACTTCTGATCCTGAGCAAGTTAAGTCTTGGTTCCCTTACATACATAAAATTAAGATAATAACAATGTCTGCATTCATAGGGATGTACTGAGGATTAAACCGGGTGTGTAAATGCTCACTCTTACTGTGATGATTAGTCCCAAGGCTAGGCCTTATCTGTCATCTTCATTCATGATCGAGACCTCTTCCTTTAAGGCAACTTTGGATGCCCTCTCTTGCCTGCTCTCAAACAGGAGGACCAGCGCCTCCCTCAAGAACTGCTCCTTAATCGTAAGCTCAGTGATCTCCTTTCTGCTCGGCCCATACTACACCACATGCTGCCACGCTTTGACGAGATTCAGTGGCCTGAGGCGGGCAGCTCTTTCAAGTGAATGATGAGACTCTTTTCAGTGATGCAAAAGTGTCCTCTGCTTCCGAGGAGGTGGGAAGTTGCTGATCCTGACATCCTGTTCCAACCCAGACACATTTTCCCACAGAAAGCAATCTTGCAGATGGTGGCAAGACACCGTTGCCACTCTTCGAGACCCAGCTACTATTTATTTTTCCATTGTTTTATTTTGATCCACATCTGTTTCATATATGTTGTAGCTGGCCCCAGGAGGAAAGAGCGCAGGCTTCTGAGGCTAAGTCTCGGCCCTTCTTTCCCTAGCAACATGCCGGAGACTGCTGTCAGCCCTTTGGAACCAACAGCCCCACACCTATAAAGTGGGCTCAGCAGACCGGGGCAGGGGATGGGAAGCTGTTGCTCCCAGGCACTGAATCTAGGGTGTGGCTCTTCTAACAGTTTTTTTTTTAAGGTGATACATCAAGTAGGTATAAGAGGCTTTGGTGTGAAGCAAGACCTCAAGAGTCCAAGGAGAGTCAAAAGGGTTGAATCTCTTTACGAATTCACTCTTTTACAAACAAAATTTGCTAGGATTCCTCTGGCTTCCCATGGGTTTGAAGTAGTTTTGTTTTTAAAGAAAACGGATGGGTTGAACATATATGCTAGCTAATGAGCAAACCTAAATATGTTTGGAAGTAACAACAGACTTTGATAAAGTATAAATAAGGAAAACAGTACATACAAACCTTACAGTATTCACATTCTATTTCTGCAAATTCATTGAGAATATACCAATAGTAATTACCTTGAAATATTGACTTCAATGTAACAAACAAATGCTTATGATGGAAACAGTTGCCTAAAATTATATTTTAAATTTTAGAAAAGAATCACACATATTCATGAAATTCAACATAGTGCACAGGAAGATTTTTGTGAGCAACTCCGTGGAGAGAGGGGGAAGGTCTTGGAGCTTCACTGGATAGGTCACCGTAATGATACCCACAACACAGTTTCCTCTGCTGAAGTCCATTTCTAGAGGAAGAGACTGCCATCACTCCAAGAGTTCAGTGGTGCAATCAATAACTGCAACCTGCAAAGCTGATGTTAAGTTACAAGTTCACAAAAGAAAAAAAAAAAAAAAACCCTAGAAACAGGGATCCACATAAATAGTAACTCACAAACAAATCAAATAAAACTCTCACCCAGGCCTGTTCACTTGTGATTACCACCAACCAGCTATACGAATGCTCAATAAAACCTACTTTTCCTATCTTTTATGGTGAAAAAAAATGTACAAGCTATACAAGGGAAAATACATTGCCATTATGTGTCACTTTTAAAAGCAGATTTTGTATAGACTTAAAAACTGACAGTATGTCAGTTAGCAAGCACGGTGATCATCTCAAAGACATATTATCCAAAAAAAAAAAAAATTATCAGAAAAGCTAGTTTTCAATTGTGCCACTACCTATACGGGAATGAAATACTGAGTTAAAACAATGATAATGGTCAAAGAATCATTAAGAAATGCTTCATCATAACTTTCACAGCGGGTGGTCTGTAAAATGATCCAGAATAATATGCTGCATTCCATAGCCACTGAGGTCAGTTCCTGCATACAAATCTTTGCAGGAAGAAAAAGGCCTTCAGAAAGTGGGCCATTCATCTGCACCAAGTTCAGAGAATTTCCAGCATGGTGAAAAGCTATGTTATGCAAGCACATAGATGTATTCAGTGGGGGTAGACAGACCAGCTACATGGAGACTACAAAGGAGCCCTCCCATGGCTCATGAATAAGTCGAGGAAATGATCAGAAAAAAAAAGAGAAAGATGTTTAGACAGATGGCCCACTTAAAATGCCTGAGAGAGGGAATAAGCAATTTTAATGAAACTTTAGATCTAGTATATGAATTGTTTCTTATTTCCCCAGGGGGGGGGGGGGAACAACTCCGAGGAAGACAAAAATTCAGCAATTTGCTAAAAAATCTACTTTTAGCAAGTTTCGAGGAAGAGTCACAAATGCAAGTTTCAAGAGTGTAAGAAACTCATGCAAAACTCTTCAGAGAACCATCAGCTATCAAAATGAATATGGAAAGCACAGAATGAACAGATTAAAAGAATTTTAAACAGAAGTCTACTGCCAAACCAAACAAAAATGTATACCTTATTATGTGAGAACTTTGAACAGTCAGTCCAACATTAAAGTTCATCACTGCAGAAAATAGATAAAAGCATTTTCAGAGAATTCCTTCAAAGTCAGAAATCAGCACAGAGGAGGATTAGAATTTTGCCTGTTCACAATCTGAAATGTCGCCTGTTCAAACTCGGGAGACCATGCACAAGAGGCTACCACAAAGCTATGCTGAGAAACAGGAGTGTCCAGAGTTTGGTGGTATCAGCAGTACAGACAATGATACACAGGACATCAAACTTAGAACTGAATATGCATGTGACTCACAGCCCTACATGTTAATGATACACCCGTACCATTTCCTCTTTCTACTGATAAGGGCTTGAGGTTCTCAATGTAGATCTGGGGAACATTAGTCAAGAAAGAATGCAGTCCAGCTGTCACACAGCACCTCAGTGTCTGAATGAGAGCAAACCGGCAGAAGTCACATGACCTCCACATAGCCCTGAGCCTCTTCATGCCTCAGTAAAACAGACAGCAAGAATACCTGACCTACATGTGGTTAAATGAGATCAAAGACATAAAGTGCATAGGCTGCTTGGCATATAAATGTTAAATAAGACTTATCATCATCACCACCACCACCACCACCACCACCACCACCACCATTATCATAATTTGTTCAGTATAGAAATACCTAAAATCTTCCTCTATTATTTTGGCAAGGCTACTCAATTTTTTAAAAACATATTATCAATATACAATCTGAAGGAAATGAAATCAGTGTATCAAAGAGATATCTGTACTGCTGTATTGACTGCAGCACTGTTCACAATAGCAACCAAGGTGTCCATCAACAGCTGAAAAGATAAGGAAACCATGGTGCGTATGTATGTGTGTGTATGCAATGGAATACTACTCAGCCGTAAAAAAAAAAAAACACACAACAACAATAATGAAATCCTGTCATTTGCAGTAACATGGATGAAATGTAGGAAACCAAACTCAGTGAAATAAGTTAGACACAGTAAACAAATACTGCATGAACCCTCTCATGTGCTGAAGTGATGAAAGTTGCTTTTTTAGAAGTAGAGAACAGAACAGAGGTCACTAGGGTTTCAGATGGTAAAGAAGAAAGGGATTCAAGTTACATAGGAGGAGTAAGTTCTTACATTTGACACCCCAGTAGGACGACTACAGTTTACAATAATTCCCTAAATTTTTATAAAGAACCAGGAGAGAGGGATTCTAAAGCTCCCAACACAGAGAACAGGAAATGCTAAGGAGCTGGAAGTGTTAGTTACCCTGCTTTGATGTCACACATTGTGCACATGGGTTACATTAGCAAAATACACAGCATCATTGTGTAAAAGAAAACAATTATCTTACATACATTGAGATACAAAAAGCTTTATTTCCCTTTTCATTGCATCCACCCTTCCTTCCCCTAAGTCAACTACAGATTATACCTGCCTGTTCTAAAGCATCACATAAACCCCCCAAATAAGGATTCTTTTGAGGGGGATGTGGGAGGGGTATTGGGAATTGAACCCAGGGGCACTTAATTACTGAGTTAGAGCGCTTTTATTTAGTTATTTATTTTGAAACAGAGTCTTGTTAAGTTGCTTAGGGCCTTGATTAGTTGCTGAGGCTGGTCTCAAACTTGCAATCCTCCTGCCTCAGCCTCCCAAGTCATTGGAATTACAGGTATGCACCACTGTGCCCAGCAAAATATGAATTCTTGTATGTGGCATTTTTGCTCAAAGTGTTTTGAAGTTCATTCATGTAGTTGAACAGTTCACTCTTTCTTTTTACTAACAAGAACTGTTCTATTATGCTAATAGACTACAATTCGTTCATCCTGTTGATGGACACTTGGGTTGTTCCACCTTCGAGCTCTTTATGAACAAAGCTATTATAAATATTCTTTGCACACAGCCTTTTTAAAATTTTCTTTAGAAATATGTTTAAATTTCTCATGAGGAGAAGGAGAAAATCTAGAGGTGAAAATACTGAAGGTAAGTGCTTGTTTCATTTTCTGCAGGCTGCCAAGCCATTTCCCAAAGCACTGTGACACTGATGTTCTCCGTTCCTGCCACCATTTGGTGCCGCTGGTCTTTCTGAGCCTGTGGCTGTAAAAACTCATCTCATTAGGGTTTGATGTATATTTGTCCTGTGACTGACGAAGCTGAGGACCTCGTGTACTTACTGGCCCTTTGATTTCAAATATTTGCCCATTTTTACTACTTGTTAGCTTCATTATTACTGACTTACAGAAGTTCGTTATTTTGGACATTACATCTTTATCAGATTTATGTACTGCAAGCATCCCCCTCTGTAACTTGATTCTTTGCAATGTCTTTCAGCCAGAAGTTCCTAAAAATTAATAGGCCTTATTTTTTCAGTTTACAATAAATTGAGCAGGAAGTAGGGTTCCCACATCCATCCCCACACCTGTCAGCCTCCAGTTTCTCTGCTACTAACATCTTGTATTAGTGTGACACGTCACAATAAGGAGCCAATATTGATCTGCTATTATGAATTGAAGTTCATACTTTAGGGTTTATTCTGTGTTATATATTCTATGAGTTCTGACAAATTTATAATAATATGTATCCACCATTACAGTATACACTGAATAGGTTTTCTGCCCTAAATATTGCCCATGGTCCACCTTTTTATCCATCCCTCCCTCTCCCAATGGCCTGGCAGCTACTGATGGTTACTGCCTCCCTATTTCTGGCTCTTCCAGAATGTCATAGTTGGAATTGTATAAAATGCATCCTTTTCAGACTGGTTTCTTTCATTCCACAATATTATTTAAGGTTTACTGCGTCTTTTTTGTGGCTTGAAAGCTCATTTCTTTTTATTGCTGAATAGTATTCCAATTGCTTCTATGCAGCTTGTTTACCATTCACCTACTGAAGGGCATGCTGGTTACTGCTTCTCTGGGAATTGTGAATAAAGCTGCTATAAACACCCACATGCAGGATTTAGGGTGGGCCTTTGTTTCCAACATGTTGGTAAATGCCAAGGAGTATGACCACTTGATCTTAGGGTATTAGGTTCAGAAGATACTTGTCTTTTGAAGGTTTTTTTTTTTTTTTTTTTACGTGTAGAACTGGGACTGATTTCTGATTTCCTGTGTGGTAGGAAATGGGGTGGGCACTGTTACAAGGAAATTTGCAGACCAAGGCCTGCAATTTAGTTCATCTGTAAAACTATATTACCTTTTCTAGGCCCTTCTGCATTTCCATAAAAATTTCCAAACCGACATGCCAATTACATCTACCTCTTCCCCTAAACACAGACCTAATGGGACTGTGATTGGGCCTGCACAGAATCTCTACTTCAATGTAAGGAAAAGTGACATCTTGACAATATATCCCCCTCCAGTCCAAGAGCTGACTATAGCTTTTATTTATTCAGAATTACTCTCAAAAAGCATGGCAATCTTGAGGTCTTTTTAATTAAACCTATACCTATTTTTGTTTCAGTTGTATGATACACTTCTCAAAGAGTTTTCTTAAATAACTATTTAGGTTGTCCTGGAAAGCTTTCTTTCCAATCTTTGTGTTATTATAATTTTTCCATGCCTTCTCACTCTAACTAGTGAGTCTAGAATACATTTTGTTCAAACGCTTGCCTAAGTTTTTTTGCTATATTAAATAGAACATATATATTGTCAACAGATCTTTATTTTATTTATTTATATGCAGTGCTGAGAATCGAACCCAGTGCCTCACACATGTAGGCAAGTGCTCTACCACTGAGCCACAACCCCAGCCCCTACATTAAACAGGACTTTAATTTTCATTTTTTCATTGCTTCTAGTTTACTAAAATACAGTTTACATTTGATTGACTTTTTATCCTACAACCTTGCTAAATTAATTAGCTCAGGCAATTGTAGATTTCATAAGGATTTCTATGCAAATGATTATGTCCTATGTGAATAAAACTGATTTTACTTCATCCTTTGTGTTCATATGCCTTTTCTTTCTTTTTCTTTCTCCTGCCTCATCATCTAGAATTTCCAAAATAACACTGGTAGAAGTGTAAAAACAGACAAGTTGCTCTTGTTCTCAATCTTAAGAAAATGACACTCATTATTTTCCAACATTTGTTGCCCTGTATTCTCTATCCTTTCCTTTTTGGCTCTTGCTACATGTAAATTCCACTTCTGATATTATCCCACAAGTCACTGAGGCTTGTTTAACTTTTTAAAAGAGCTTTATGGAGATATAATTAACATACAAAACACCCATATGTTTCATGTACACAATTTGTGAGTCTGGACATATGTATACACCCAGCAATCAATCACCACAATCAAGGTAAGAAACCTATCTGATCTCCACACAGGTTCTTCTGTCCTGGGCTTCTCTTCAAGTTTTGAAAAATCCTTTTCTCTCTTTCAGACTACAGAGACTCTGTGCTTCTATCTTTAGAACTGTCCATTCCTTCTTCCACTGGCACACAACATGCATGGCACCCACTGGAGGGTCACCTCGCTTTTAAGGGTCAGATTTGGGTGTTTATCCACAGCCTTCCAAGGGTTGTATTTTTTTTCTATCCAGAGTTTACAATTGATACCTGGAGAAAGGTTTCTTGGAAATAAGCTACAGTACAATGACAAGAACTGGAACTTCCCTATGCTGTTTGAACTTTATGTCACATTCAGAGACAGAGGAAAGAAAGAAAAGAATACAGGGTCACAAGTGTACCACTCCTACCTTCCAGGTGGCAGCCCAGGGACACTTGATGACTCTACTGCCAGAGCTATTATTCTATTTGGTAAACTGACAGCAGTCATGAATGAATGAATCTTCACAAAGCTTCATATTTTACCATTATGAAAAGAAATATTCTTAAAGAAAACTCAATTATACCAGAAGAAAGATATAATGATGTCTCATTTAATTCCTAAATTTTGAAGTTCTATCATAACTTCAGGAAAACAAATTTTTAAATACCAAATGAGTAGCAAACTATAAGTAGCTCAAATAGCTTTACAGAGAGAAAATTCACATGCCATGAATTTAACCCAACTGAAGTGTTGAATTCAACAATTTTCAGTATATTCAGAGTTGTGCACCTGCCATCCCATAAGCAATTTTAAAACATCAACTCATTCTTGTATCTTGCATCCAAGTCATGGTTAGTTTGAATGGATTTTTTGGTGAATTCCTCAAGATTTTCTAGATACAAGATCATGTCATCTGCAGATAATTTAACTTCTTGCCAATTTAGATGCCTTTTATTTTTTGCTGTGGGTTTATTATATGTGGTCTTCACCAGTATGAGATAGCCGCCTTCTATTCCTGTTGTTTTTTTATTTTTAAATCATGAAAGGACATTGGATTCTGTTAAATGTTTTTCTTGCATTTGAGATAATCTTGTGGGATTTGTCTTTTATTCCATTAATATGATATATGAAATTGCCTCTGTTCCCAGGAGAAGACCCATTTGGTTATGAGCAGAACCATTTTACATATTCATGGATGCCATTTTGTTGTTGTTGTTGTTTTGTTTTGTTTTGTGCAATACAGTGTTGAGGATTGAAATCAGGGCCTCATGCATGCTACACAAGCACTCAGACACTGAATTACATTCCCAGCCCTTGATTTGCTAATATTTTCAGTGATTTTTACATTAATACCTGTGAGGGATACTGGATTTTCATTTTCTTCTTATAATATCTTTACTTGGTTTTGTTATTATGGTAATATTGGCCGTGCAGAATGAGTTCGGATTTTTTTCTCGTCTGTTTTTGGAAGAATTTGTGAAGGATTACTGGTATGAAGTCATTTTCCATTAAATGTTTCAATGACTTTCCCAATGAGGTTGTGTGGCCCTGTACTCTTCTTTCTAGGAAGCTTTGTGAAGACTCATTCAGTCTCTCTACTTATGATAGGTCTATTCAGATTTTCAACATCTTTTTTTTTTTTAGTACTGGAGATTGAACTCAGGGTCTCTCGACCGCTGAGCCACATCCCCTGCCCTATTTTGTGTTTTATGTAGAGACAGGGTCTCACTGAGTTGCTTAGCGCCTCGCTGTTGCTGAGGCTGGCTTTGAACTCGTGATTCTCCTGTCTCAGCCTCCCAAAGTGCTGGGATTACAGGCTTGTGCCACCATGCCTGGCTTCAACATCTTGAGTCAGTCAATAGCCTGTGTCTCTCTGGGAATGTCTCCTTTACCTAATTTCTTGGCATACAAACACATATTCCCTTATAATCCTTATTAATTAGAACTTGTTAAAAATACTGTAAGGTCAGTAGGTATACCATCCCTTAGCAATTTGAGTCTTCTTTTTCTCTTGGCCAACTTCTAAATTGCTAAAGATTTTCATTCTGGTAATCTTCCCAAGAACAAAAGTCTTGTTTTATTGATTTCTTCTATTGTTTTTCTATTCTCTATTTCCTTTATTTCCCTGATCTTTAGCACTCCCTTCCCTTTGCTCCTATCGAACTTAGTTGCTCCACTTTTTCCAGTTTCCTAAAATGGAAGACAAGTGCATCTGACTTATTTCTTCTCTTTTCAACATATGTGTTTACAACTCTCAATTTCCCTCTAAGTACTGCTTTATGTGCATCTTATAAGTTTTCAAATGTGGTGTTTTTAAATGCTCTATTAATTTTAATGTTTTTAAAATATTTTCTCAATCCTCAATGATTTTTTCTTTAACCTATTGGTTATCTAATTTTATATATTTATAAATTTCTCAAATTTCCTTTATTTTTGATTTCTAATTTCACTGAATTGTGATTTGAGAATGTACTTGGTCTGATTTTCAATCCTACTAAATTACTGAGGCTATTAATGGCCTAGTGTGTCCTATGGCATGGTAGATACAGCCTATCCTGGAGAACGTTACACATACACTTGAGAAGGGGTATATTCTGCTATTGGTAGGTGAATTGTTCTATAGATGTCTATTAGTTATACTTGGTTTATTATATGGTCTAAGACTTATGCTTCCTTCTTGATCTTCTATCTAGTTGCCCTATCCATTATTGAAAGTGGGGTATTAAAATCTTCAATTATTATTATTATTATTATTGAATTGTCTATTTCTTCCTTTAATTGTCTTGATTTTGCTTCATATTTGGGAACTATGTTATTAGGTACATATGTTCAGACTTGTTATGGTTTTCTGGTTAATTGACCTTTCATCATGATAAAAATAACCCTCTTTATCTGTACTACCAATTTTTATCCTAATAGATTATCTGACATTAGCATTATTAGTAATAAAATACTGATATCAGTATTATAAATATATTTCCCTGATACTGCTTTTCATCCTTTTTACTTTTGATTTATTGTGTCTTTGAATTGCTTGCTCTATCACTGAGTTGTACTCTAGCCCCTATCTTTTTTGGAGCAAATTTTCTATATACTATTGCAATTAAGTTAGGATCAACCGAAACTTATTTTTTAAAGGTAAGTTACTAATTATAATGCCCAGTGTAACTACTAAGAAAATAACTTTTAAAAATAGTAAAGGAAAAATCAAGGAAATTAAAAGAGGACACTAGAAAATATCTATTAAAAATGAAAAGCAAGAATTAATAGAGGAATAAAGAAAAATGATAATGACATACAGAAAACAAAAAGCAAAATGACAGATGTAAATTTAATCTGATGAACGATATGCTAAATATTAGGTCTATCTAAACCTATCAATCAAGCATAGATAACTGACAGTGGATGAATAAAAAAAAGATAGGTGCTGGGGTACAACTCAGTGGTAGAGCAAGCAATTCAAAGATATAAATAAATTGAAAGTTAAAAGGATGAAAAGCATTATCAGGGAAATATATTTGTAATACTGACTTAATTGACATAGGTTCAACTGAAGACTGATCTGCCAGCTTAAATCAATTACTGAGCCCATATACTGTACTTTTCATTTTAGGCATTGTATTTTTTACTTCCAAATTTTTCATTATCTTAGCATTTACATCTGTTTATTGCTATTTTCTATTAGTGAATTATGGCTGCCATAATTGTCCTTTAATTTTTCATACCTCATTTCATTTAGTTCTTTAAATATATTTATAATAGCTTATTTCAGGTCACTGTATAATAAATCCAACAATTAGGCTCCCTCCTGGACAGTTTCTATTGACTTCTTTTTCTGTGAATGGGTACGTCATACTTTCACGTTTCTTTACATGTCTTAAAACTCTTCAATGAAAACTAGACATTTTAGATAAAATAATGTGACGAACCTGGAAATTAGGTTTCCTTTCCTCCACAGGACAACAACCTGGACTTCACTTTTCCCCTTTGGCATCCTAGAGTGTAGAGTATCTATCTATCCTATCTGATTTTAAGTGGCTAAAGAACAGGGATTGTTTTGTTCTTGCTGTTAAGAACATGCATCTTATCACGTGGAACACTTTTTCTTGTTTTTGGAATGACCTAATAACTAATCTTGAAGGCAAAGATTTTCATTATTAAAGATATATGGAGGGATTCACTGAAAGAAGATGACCTTTGTAAAATAGATGGTCAGAACACTAGTCACCTAGATCAATTCAGGATCATTAGTGACATATGAACATTCAAAATAGCAAATCAGTCTAATAGGCTATAACAAGAACATCCAAAGAGGAGCCAAATCAAGAGTAAGAATTTTAAAACATACATATACTTAAAAGTTAAAAGAAAAAAAGAAAGATAGAAGCCTAATTCAGAATTTGTCCTATACATTAACACGAAAACTTTCGTGATTATATAATGGAATATAAGAAGGCTAAAAAACTACTGTGCGAATATCTTTCAAAACAATAATGCTTTCAAACAACATGGTTTAGTATTCTCTGCTTCTTTTTCTTACACATATATTTATGTGTCTTAGTATATTCCAAATTTTAAAGAATTTATTCATAGAACAAATTTCACTGAAATATTATTTAGGATAAAGCTGAAAATCTGAAAAGCTACCTCTATAAAGGGAAATTCATGTCTAGTCAAGTCAATTAAAAGAATTAAGAACAAAAGCTGGGCGCAGTGGTGCAAGCCTGTAATTCCAGCACTTAGGGAGGCTGAGACAGGAGAATCCCCAGTTCAAAGCCAGCCTCAGCAACAGTGAGGCACTAAGCAACTCAGTGAGAACCTGTCTCTACATAAAACACAAAATAGGGCTGGGGATGTGGCTCAGTGGTCAAGTGCCCCTGAGTTCAATCTCCAGTACCACAAAAAAAAAAAAATTAAGAATGAAGTATGTGTATTTTCATCTTTATTAATCTATTATAAACTGTTTATTTTAAAGAAAAGATAGTACTAAAGTGAAATAAAAAACAAGAGGTTAAGGAACACAGTGCCCAAATCACTCCCCCAGAACAGACCCCTGGCCTTTTTTTTTTTTTTTTTTTTTTGGTACCAGGGCACTTAACCACTAAGCCACATCCCCAGCCTTTTTTTTTTTTTTTTTTAATTGTGAGACAGGGTCTCACCAAGTTGCCTAGGGCCCTGCTAATTTGCTGAGGCTAGCTTCGAACTTGAAATCCTCCTTCCTGCCTCAGCCAAGCCTCTGGGATTGCATGCATGTGCCACTGTGTCCAGCTAAAACAGACCTTTAATCTAGTATATCTTGTTACTTAATCCATCATCAAATACATAAGTCACTGTGGCCTTTACATATGCAAATAGAAGGAAAAAGCGTTATACTGAAAAACCAAGTTACATCTTCAAAAGATATTTTTTTCTATTTGTACCAATTCCATTACTCTTTAATTTTTTTTTATTTATCTCACTGACAAATCTCTCTAAAACAATTTTAAATCCTTCTTTGGAACAAGGCTGAACACAAATATATACAAATATTGCTCCATTACCTACAGAAAATTGCTTTACACAGATCGGCTAACTTGGATTTTTAATAATAATCTTTGTATTATGTAAATTAATCTTTTGACATTTTATTATAAATGCACTGATGGTGTTGATTTAGTTTCAATTCAAAAATCAAGGATTTCATTACCCTATAAAACATATCCAGAGTTCAAAGTATTTAAGGGGGGTTAAACAAAATGCAAACATTTAATGCAACATTAAGCATGTGAAATAAAAACTTGATTGCCTAAAGAAAGCATGCTATGCTGTTACCCTGGTGACAGGTTAAAAAAGGGATTGTGAGCTGAATAGCGGTATGATATGAAATTAAAATGTTTCACATTGAACAATCCAGAATGAATTGGGAAAGGTTAGAGTAAAGGAGAGAGAAATCAATTCTCCAATGGCAGTGGTGAATGGGACTGAAGCATGAATAGGATTTGCCAGTGGGGTGCAACAGCTGCCAAATATCCTGCAGCCAGAGAATTACAATAATACTGATGAAGTGTGCAAGAGCTTTTGGGATCATTGCAGGGAAGAGAGAAATTCTCCTCCAATAATGAGGCTATTCTGTCCCCCATTCGGCTCTTACAGTACAATCAAATTAAAGAAAAATATTCTAAAATGCAGTATTTCACAAAAAACATATATACAAATAGGCAATTTTTAACCACTTAATCAATATCCTGTGCTTAATATCACTTAGACTTCTAAGTCATCCAAGACACAGTCATATTAAATAACTGAAAATGTCATAACAGAGACAGTAAAAAGTAAGGCAGGCTTAAAGCAAATGACTGAGTTGACGTTTTCTGCCCTCTTATTGCTTCTAAGGGGTTTATTTGAACAAGTGGAAGTAGGTATTTCAAAGATAGCCTGCCTATGTGTGTTTGTAAACATACAAAGTACCACTTTTATTATACATTCAGTTACTAGAATATCAACTTCACTGTTGGAATAATGTGGCTTATCTGAGAAGACACATGAAACAAGTATGATATAAAAATCTATAAATTATTTTTATAGATGGTGTACATGTGTTATACATGGCACCTCCTTTTAAATTCAGAAGACATTTAAACAAAAAGGCCAATGTGCAACTGTACAACACTGGTTTTTCCTTGGGAGTTATTTTCATATGGTTACTTTTTTCTGTATTCCTTTCCCTCTGTCCTTCAATGATAAAGACTGCATTTTAAAACCTGAAATCTTTACCATCCAGTTGAAAACTCAGTTACAGGTAAATGAATTATATGTCTGAAACCAAAAAGGCCACATTTTTAATAGCCAGAAAAAAAAATCTCAAATAATTGCATCTGTCAGGTTGGAATCACTAGGACATTGATCCTCCATTTTGTCAGGAAGCCAGATGAGAAAAGAAAACACAACAGAGATATACACACAACAGCACACAGAATTCACGTGAATGTAATTTCCCCCACGCAACTGTGCTTCAAAGAGTTAACTGACGACGGGCTGTGAGCCAGTCAAGACACCTGATATGTTCCACAAAGTCTGAGCACAAAGTGCTTGTTATACACTGACTCCATAAGGCCAGAATAATTCTCCACTAAAGTGCATGCTTTATTTTAACCTTTCAGGCTGAAATGTTTTCATCAATATTATCATAGGCCATAGTGAGGGTGTTCCGCTTTCTCGGTCTTTAAACTGTGCTCAAATATCATGAGAGAAATTATAAAGCAAAACCTGTGACCTCATGCAATTCAAATCATATCAGAGCTGACGACGACTTCAGTAGCCAGCAGTCCAACACTGCCATTTTTTCAGAGAATGAAGCCAAAAGTTGAAGCACTTTGCCCAAAGGCCTGCACCACCTTGAGACATGGCAGTGGGTTTGGGACCAAACTCCTGACTCCTCACTCAGGGCTGACTCCATTCACACTGGGCCCATCACCCTAACAATTCAGAGCCAGGAGATGGGGCCAAAGGAACCAAAGGCAACTGACCCTAGCCTGAGTAACTGACTAAAGGAAATGCCATAAATAAAACAAGCTGTACAGAACAAAATGTGTGCATCTTCAGATGTGGACGACACGATCGCACTCTGCAATGTCAGCGAGCACTGGAACTGTCCTCAAGCAACTGATTCTCTAGATTTATCAATTCTATCAGAGCAAGACTTTTGTATCTTAGGTTAATTTTTTTAAAGTGCTAATGTACAATTTTTGAAAACCACTTTTTGAAGAGTATGTAATATAGCAAAATGTCAGCAGTTTAATGTTGTATTTTCAAAAACAAAAAGATGATGTCCTTTTAAGTAGAATGGACCCTTCAAATCAAAGGAAGGCACAGGCTTCATGCAAGTACATAGACAAAGACAAATCCTCCCGAGAGTTGCCAGCACACAGTCTTCCCACTCTCCTGGGCTCCCACCTTCCTGACCAGAACCCCCACTTGCGCATGCCATCCTCTAAAACAGCTCTTGCATGGTGTCCTCCGGCCACCTCACTGCCCAGTGCCAAGGACAATGGCCGCCATTGTTCCTCCTCGTCACAGTGGACTCCAGCCTCCCTGCCCTCTCCCTTCACTTGGCTCCCGAACTCCCCCACACGGTACTGCCCCCCTCCCTGCTGCTCTTTCTCCTTCTCCTTCGCTGGATCCTCTCCATCCTCCAGGATTATCAATGCTGTGGTACCTTGGGGCTTGGGCTTGGGACCACAACCCCTGACTGGTCCCCCAGCTTCCACTCTTACCACTTATATTCATTTATAAGGCTGCATCCAAGAAGCCCCTGTGAATACACATGTCACACCAAGCTCTTCACTCAAGACCTGCAATGGCTCCCCATTTCACTCAGACAAAGCCTCAGTCCTCCACACAGGTGACCCGACAATCCCACCTCCTGCTGCCGCATAACGTACTCGCACCTCGCAAGTTCTGCCGACCTCCTTGCTATTTTTCAGAAGCACGAGGTCTGCTCCAGCCTCAGGCCCTTCGCATCTCCTGCTTCCCCTGACCAGAAGGCTGTCCCCCGACACCCACTCACTCTTCTCCTTCCTCTGCGCTAATGGTAACTTTCTCAGCAGAACATTCCCTGCGGTCTAAATGAAAACCGTAACTTTCCAACATCCATTCTTGGGGCACCCTGTCCTTCCCTGTTTTGTTTTTCCTTAACAAAATAACCCTGCCATTGACCACCTCCTGATACACTACAGTGCGTTCTGATCTCCTCTGCCTTCGCTCCACTCGAGCCTAAGCTCCTGGGAGTAGAAATTTCATTTGTTTTTTATCAATCATTTTATCCCTTGGTAAATTTGCAAAGATGTCTAATTCAAACTCACATGATCAATTCGTACTTTCCAAGGCATATGACATTTAATGCCAATGTCTGATTCTCTTATGCAATAAAGAATGAAAAGATACATCCTTAATATAAGAGAATATTTCAAACTGACAGAGAATGTACATGTTGCTACTGCAACAGTCTGGGCTTTCTGTTAGAATGAAATGAGAGGGTGTCACTGCCTCTGCCCTTGACACATAATCTTTGTCCTTACAGAGAAAAAAAGAAACTGGTGAAGGGCAGCTAAAGTTTAACGGGCACTGTGTTAAGTAGTTTATATCGCCTCACCCGCACTACACGAGCACTCTACCGCTGAGCCACAACCCCAGCCAAAACTCTTTCTTTACAAACTGTTACTATCTCCCCATGGGCAGAACTAAGGAGAAATCCATCTCAGATACAGAGGTCTGTGCTGGGCACAGTAGCCCTGCCCAGAGTCACACTACTTGGGGATCAAGGAGAAGGGTCGTTTGGCCCCAGGAGTTCAAGACCAGCCAGGGCAAGACAGCAAGACCCTGTCTCAAATAAACAAAACAAGCAAATGACCACGCAAGCCAGCAGAAAACCCATGACTCACAGAAAGGACGATGTGGAGCCACCATCAGGAGAGGATGTAGGCTCTGAAAGCATCCCAAGTGATTCAGGAGGAATAATTAGTACAAAGAATATACAAATCCTCAAACAGTCAAACTCCTAGAAACAGGAAGCAGATGCAGTTAGCAGGGCAGCCGGGAAGGGGCGGTTCTTCAAGGGACATGGAGATTCAATTTTTCAAGATCTAAAGGTTCTAGAGAGCCACTGCTCAACAATGTGCACCCAGTCAACACTACTGAACGCCTCACTTAGAAACAGTTAAGATGGTCAAAATTTGTATGTGTTTTCTACCACAATAAAAAGAAATACAAATATCATCAGTTCTCCTAATCATATGGAAATTCCAGGTGGATTAAAGAGTTGCTAGTTTTTCTAATTGTTTACTTGTAAAATAAATGTTTAGGATTCTGAACACATCCTCCGGGGGCTGGAGAAAACAGTGAAGAAAGAAAAGCAAGCAAACCAAAAGAACCCAAAACACAATGTATTTACTACATATCTGCAATAAAAATACTTGAGGTGGGATTGAAAATACCAGGGATTGAACCCAGGGGCACTGAACCACTGAGCCACATCCCAGCCCTTTATTATTCTTTTATTTAGAGACAGAGTCTTGCTGAGTTTCTTAGGGGCTCGCTAAGTTGCTGAGGCTGGCCTTGAACTCACCATCCTCCTGTCTCAGCCTCCCAAGTTGCTGGGATTACAGGTGTGCACCACCGCACTCAGTAAAATACTTTTATAAAACTGAGAGTTGATAATTAGTTACTCTCACACTCAAACTCCCTGAAATGTATTTAACTTAGAGAAACAGATACCACTCCTCAGGCCTGCTGCAGCAGGACTCATCCCAGAGCAGGACCTTTAAGAGGAAGTCAGGGGCTTCTATGAACCAGGCCCCTTGCCTCAATCTTAAAACTTACAAAGCATGCCCTCTCTAGGAAAGGTGGATTTGGTCACCAGTCATTCCACTACTGGGAAAGTGGCCCACCCAGCACCAGAAACAGTCATCCCTACAACGATGAGTTAGCTTAGCAGAGAGATGACACTCATGGTACTAGGACAGCTGAGTGACAGAAAAAGAAAGGATGGAGGATAATTTACAGAGTGACAAAACCTAACAAAAGAAAGGAATCATTGTAACAAAAATGATGGAGCAAGAAGGAGGCACAGCCATTTGGTGAGGGTAGAATGGCATTCTCACCAGGTGGACGTGAGCCGGGACCCAGCAAGTTACTCCGATTCTCAGGAATGGAAATCCTACTCCAGGGACAACATTTGGATTCCAGGAGAACAGGCATTTTAAGCAAAAATAAATTTGATTAGAAAAGAAAAAAAAATACAGGTAACTATTATCAGTGAAACAAATTATTATACCAGACCACAGTGCCAACAAAATCATTTTAGCTTCAACTTATGTAAAGCGGTTGTTTAATGCAGCTTTTGATGGTTTGTTTCTGTCAGAAAAAGTGGTAGGTGGTTGGTTGGTTGGTTGGTTTTGTTGCTGGGAATTGAACCCAGAGCCTTGTGCATACTAAGCAAGCACTCTAGCATTGAGCTACACCCTCCAGCCCTCCAAAAGTGTTATTAAAAAAAAAAAAAGAATGATTGTGAAGAAATATAACTCCATAGCAAGTCAGCATGCACTTAATGTAAAAAAAAAATTGTTCAAATTTTATTTTATTTTCATCTTTAAAAAATGCTATCATTTCTGATAGATGTTTCTTTCTTTCCCTAAAATGTACTGCTATCATTTTACTATCTAAATATTAAGAGAAAATATCACTGTCCTTTTCCAAGTCATAAATGATGAAAGAATAAAACTCACAGAGAAATTGGGAAAATAACATGAGTAGCCAAAATAAGCAACACAGAGGAAAGGCTGCTGGCTACTGGTTTGGAAGCCAAAACATTACAAGAACACACCCATGACAGCTCATGGAGCCACACTTGGAGGGTGACTCAGCCTCCATTCCCAAGCCAGTCATTCTGACATGCCTCAGAAGCCCAACTGTAAAGACTCAAACACCTACATCGGCTCTGACAACATAGGGTCTGGGGACCTCTAGCAAACAAGCAAAAATAACACCAGAATCACCTCAGCCAAACAAGACTATGCCTTGTCCAGAAAAGAAATATATTTTGCTAGATATTAGAGGCCTCTGCTGTTATGGGTGGTACCAATGTCACAATAACCTGCCCTCTTGAATAAATAATATGCTCAACCAAAAATAAACTCACCCAAATGAATAATTATATTAAAAAATGTATGTATAATTAACTGCATAACTGAACCTTTGACCTACACATTTTATTAATTTTATTTTCCAATTTTATCGGAAAATTTTTTAATGTTTTCCAATATCTAAAAGATATGAGCTCAAAAACAAGATATTTAACATTTTTAATGTAACAATTAACAAATTTATAATTTTAGGCAGAAATCATGCAGAACACAAATACACAGGAAGATTGCTTTAAGAAATAAATCTATGTAAGGCAGCACCAACAGCCGGGCAGGGGCACTTGCTGGGATGATGGTAATGTCCAGTATCTACATTAGAGGTTGGGATGCACCGGAGCATCCATTTGTTAGTATCCTCTCTACTCATGTACATTTGTTAGTATCCTCTCTACTCATGTACATAAATTTTACCTTAAAAAACTTAGAAGTAAAATAGTGAGGAGTGGGCAGAGGTTAAGATGGAACAAGGAAGCAGATTTTTGATGTTGTTGAAACTGGGTAGTGACTACATAGGGATTCATTTTGTATATGTTTAAAATATTCTATAATCAAAAATTAATTTTAAATGTTTCCAAAGACTACTTAACAAAGAGAAAATATTCATAACATAATGTTTAAAAAAAAAACAGAATAAAAACTACATTCCCAGTAGAAATCTACTAATGTAAAGCATATGCTGCACGTGCACTCAGATTATGTGTATGTATAGGTACGTATGTATACACAAGTGTGTGTGAATGCATATGTGTACACATGGCTGTTCTAGGAACTGAACCCAGGATCTTGTACATCTTAGGCAAGTGCCCCACTACTGAGCTACATCCCCAGCCGGACTCCTCTTTTTAAAATTTTTTTGAAGACAAGGTCTTGCTAAATTGCTGAGGCTGTCCTCAAACTTCCGATCCTCCTACCTCAGCCTCCAGAGTGGCTGGAATTACAGGCATACACCACCATGCCCAGCTACCTTTTTGCTACCTTTTATCTTTTAAAACCCTCTTGGAATTCTTAACCAGAATAAGTTAACTCTCTAAAAACAACTTGCATCTCTTTCTTAAAATCAGACCAGTTCATCTTAAGCTACACTTGAGACTTCTGAACTAATAAAGGTCCAAAAAATAACTGAAGGTAAAGGAATCAATATAAATATTGCATTTGTCAAAATAATAATAAAAAGTAATACTAGCCTGTAATCCCAGCAGCTTGGGAGGCTGAGGCAGGAGGATCGTGAGTTCAAAGCCAGCCTCAGCAATGAGAGGGATGTCTCTGAATAAAATACACAAAAGCACTGGGGATGTGGCTCAGTGGTTGAGTGCCCCTGAGTTCAATCCCGGTATCCGCCCCCACCCCAAAAAGTAATACTAGGTATGCAATTCAGGTTTTAAAGCCAAAGCTAGGATCTCTCCTGCACACACATCCCTCTACAAGCACACTAGTTTGTGTTGGCCCAACACGTAGCCACTAACCACATGTGGCTAGTACTGCTACAAAAGTGGTTTTTAAGTTCCGTTTTAACAGCCACCAGTGGCTAGCGGTCATGTATTATGGAAAGCACAACTGAGAAGAAATACCACCCCCAGATCACGGTTCTACGGACCATCTTCCTGCTCCTTCCACTCATGCAGTGATGTGCTGACACCTACATCCTCTCGTCACTCCCTGTGTACCTACTACAGCATGATGTTAGAAAAGTGCACCAAGCTTCTTGTACTTCCTCTTGAGAGATAGAACAAAAGAAGAGTAACGGTTACTCTGAGATTCTCTGAGCAAAATCACATCATCCATTAAAATACAGCCTAACCTCAATTTCGTTTTTCTTCTACCTGCTTCCTCAGGGATCACTTTTGAGTTTCTGATTTGTGCTTTTGGTCAACTTTCACCTTTTTATTCCTTTTGTTTTTGATCTTTGTCCTTGTAGAAAAGCAAAAAGGAAGAAAAAGAAATTGAAGTAACACAATTTTCTCAACAGAATTACTCCAGCAAATATACATACTCATAATACAACATCCAGTCACCCAGAAGCACCAGTGTTACTGGGTTGTGTTTTCACTTACCCTTTAACCTGGATCCTAGGAAGCTAAAAGGTATGCATAGGGCTTACAAGAAACTATCTTATCCTGCTTTTAATTCCTTTTTATATCTTATAGTTTCTGAAATACATCTTTTAACTAACCGGATTAATTCTGAATTTTTAATACTATAACATTTCTCAAAACTTTTTAAAACACCAACAAAGCAATAAAATAGAATAGTAAATTGAATGGATTTTCTAACAGATTTCAGAACATATCACCTTTCCCAATGTCCAAGTCAAAGAAGCCAAGATTCTTTTCCCTTTAATTTAAAAAACTTGTTTGAACAAAATATATAAGATATCATATTTAAACAGTGACTTTATTGTACTTCCCCCCAAACCTATCAGAAGATCTAGTAATGAGATCATCCAGATCTTTTGTTGGCTATTTCCTATGCAGATCAGATTAGCAACATTTTCTGTTCATATATATTCTGTTTGAAAAGATCAACCATACCTTGAATGGTCTTGAAAATGTTGTGCTCGTAACTGGGATGCCACAAACAATGACGATGCAATTGCCAATAGCTGGGCTCTCTCATGCTCCGTTAGCACATGTCCTGAGGGAAATCAATCAATCCATCAGCCACACATAGGTTAACAGTTGCGCTTCCATCTTACAGAATTAGTAGCTATTCAAATGAGGGTTTCACCAGGCATCTATTATGGTTTAGTATCGTACAAGGTGCCAGGAGTCAGGGTAAGACTGCTCAGTGAGACCAAAACCCTGCTCACTGAAGTTTACTGCCATATGTGGGGAAGGAGATCGTAAATACATGCAAAGAACAAAACAATTACAAATATGCCGTGCCCAGAGATCCCTAGGAAAAGCTCCTGACATGTGCTGCTCTTTCTCACTCCTACCCACAACTTCACTTTCTAAGGAAAGGGAGAATAAAGGGCCAGAATCTTCAACCTCTGCAGAAGAGGAGCGATGCTGATCAAGGACAAGCGCATGTTCATGTTTCCTAGAGCAAAGGATTCGAAGAAAATAAAGGTATGATCGATCCTCTTTTCTGTGCATGAATTCAGAGCCTGGGGTCTGTTCCATCAACTGATCAACCAATTTCTTTCTCCTCACTCTCTCTTCCCACCATAAATAGCTCACCCAAGGCGCAGTGGTCTAGCCTGGGAAGGCTTGGGGAGGACCACCAGTGTGGCTGAGGGCTGCGCAGCAGGGAATCCTCCTCCATGCACAGAGTTCCTCAAGAAGTACAGTGAAGCAGGGTGCAGTGGCCCACGCCTGGACTCCCAGCACTTAGGGAGGCTGAGACAGGAGTTCAAAGCCAGCCTCAGCAACGGCGAGGTGCTAAGCAACTCAGTAAGACCCTGTCTCTACATAAAACACAAAATAGGGCTGGGGATGTGGCTCAGTGGTCGAGTGTCCCTGAGTTCAATCCCAGGTACCAAAAAAAAAAAAAAGAAGAAGAAGAAGAAGTATAGAGAGTCAGGGGCAATTCTCACACTCCAGGGTCTGCAGGCTAACACACTCCTCAAGAGCTCTGCAACCACACAACTTCTAAAGCTACTTATCACAGGCCTGTATGAAACAGTACAGCATTAAACAGCACAGCAGGAGCAACTTGAATGCTGGATCATCAGCAGTAAGATGCTATTTATACAATTCAAGACAAAAAAAGTTTTCTGAATTTATTTGAAAGAAATGATCTGAACATTATGTCTAAAACTCACTCAAAATAGAAACTAAAAATATTCAAAATTAAAATACAAACACTTTCAAGATCTACAGCACATTTTTCTATGGGAAGGTGTTTCATAAAACTGAAGGGTAGGGAAAGCCAAAGAAATCCAACTCCCTTCAAGACAAACCAGAAGCTATGTAAACTCTAATGAGATTGTGGACTCTATTGACTGGTTCTGGGAATTCAACCACAGACCTCCTCAGTAGCTTGCAGGCTTTGGGAAGTTCCTGATCCTCTCCTGACACTGGAACAGTGATGAAAACATCCCATGTAACTCCATAGTGAATTATCCTATAAGGAAGTGTTACAGAAATTTGGTCCTACTCTTCTCAACAGATAACTAGAGGTCCTCAGCAGCCATTCAGGGTCTTGTAAAGTTAAACTAATTTTCATAGTTCTAAGATTTATTTTCCTTAAAAAAAAAAACTTTCATTTTCTCAGGAATTCCTAAATCTGCCAAGGTTCCAAGTTCTGAGGCAAACATAACGTGTGATGACTTCATTGCTTTTATGTCAAAGCAAAATGGATTTACTATCATTACCTTTAAAATGAATTGATAAAATTTTTATTTTTTTAATTTTCTGGTATTAAGGATTGAATCCAGGGGCACTTTGTTACTGAGCCACATCCCTAGCCCTTTTTTTAAATTTTTGAGACAAGGTCTTGCTAAGTTGCTTACGGCTTCACTAAGTTCCTGAGGCTGGCCTTGAACTTGTGATTCTCCTGCTTCAGCCTCTCGTTGGGATTACAGGCATGTACCACCATATTCAACTAAAAACATGAATTAGTAAAGTTTTTAAAGTTTCTCCAGTTTTAATTTATAATGTGGCAAAATCGCAAGGTCCTTTGGAGTATAAAGAGGGTCAGCTCTTCTAAATGTCACTGGGCATTTGAACCACCTGGATTAAATAAGCCTCCATGGCTGCATTCCACCTGCAGAGTCTGACCAGTAGAAAGTATGGGGAGAGACTGGGTAATCTGTGTTTATAACAAACTCTGAGGGCAAGACACATCATATCTTCAAACAGAACTGGTTTGGGCTATGTTTATCAACTTGTGTAAAGAAATCAGTCCATGAAACCAGCCTAGGTGCCCTTCAACAGATGAGTGGATAAAGAAAATGTGGTATATACACACAATGGACTATTAAAGAATGAAATTATGGCATTTGCTGGTAAATGGATGGAAATGGAGACTATCATGTAAGTGAAATAAGCCAATCCCCAAAAACCAAAGGTATCTCTGATACATGGATGCTAACACGAAATGTGTGTGTGTGGTGGGGGAGGAGTTCGTTGGATTAGACAAAAGGGAATGAAGGGAAGGGAATGGGGACGGGAATCAGAAAGACAGTAGAATGAATGAGACATAAGTCTCCTGTGTTCATGTACGAATACACGACCAGAGGAACTCCACATCATGTACAACCACAAGAATGGGAAGTGATACTCCATGTACGTATGATATGTCAAAATACAGCCTACTGTCGTGTATAAAGAACAAAGGGGGAAAACAGGAATCAGTCCATGAACCCAACTCAGTGGGACATGCCCAGCAAAACCAATTATCAGAACACTTTGAACACAGTATTTTTCATGGCAATTGTGTGTAATTGTGTGTAAAATGCATTTCTTCTAGTGGTTCAAAGAACACTGGACAAGCCCCTTCTTCAGACACACATGCATCGTGCATATCATGAGGAATGGAAAGGCAGCACGTTCTGAGACCCTGTAATGACAAGACCCTCAATCAGTACTTCACTTAGTCTAATCAATTGTTGATATCCCACTTTTGAAAAGTATCCAGGTCCATGTGTAGGACACTTGATCACAACTGACCTATTCTACCAGCAGTTCTAGCATGAAGCTATTCCTCCTCATAACCAGAGTGGCTTCATCTCCTGCAAGTTCCCCTGTGGCCTGAGACACAGTACAGCTCCCTGCCCTGGCTCTGACCTCGGACTCCCCTGGAATGTTCTCCACTGTGAGTCCTCTGCTGAAGATATGCTAGCTTCCATTCTTGGCTTTAGGCTGACAGGCGAAGACAAAGGTCCCTTCTCTTTTCTGAATAGGATCTCATCTCAATCCCCTGCACAGCTGCCCTGGGGAAGCTGAGAATGCATGCCGCCTGCCAGCCTGCAGGAAGGCAGGTCCCCTGAGGGCAGCCAGTACTTCTGCTTACTGACCTGCCCAGAACTCTGCCTGGGACACATTCACGTATTCACATGCTTTTGGATTCTTCCATCCCTTTCCACAGTGTGAATGTAAAGTGATAATAAACAACTTTGTTTCTCTATTGCCAGTTTAGGATTCAACTTTCCTATGTTGCAAAGTAAGCAAAAAATTATCTTTTACCTTTTCCTTTTCTAAAATGCAATTCCCTCTCTTTTCCTTAAGGGCCTGTGTCTTTAAAAACTTCCGTTTAGTGAGGCTTGGAGCGGGAGTGTGTGGGCATATTTAAGCAATCACCTTTAATTCAAAATTCGTTGGAGTACTTTCTTCAGCAGTTTCTTCAAAAAGGATATATATAGTGAGACACTGCTGTACTTATTTGAAAATATCTTTTTAGAATGCTGACAAATGCAGGCTATCTCCACTGAGCACAGTCCTCCGGAGCCAAGCTCCTCCCTGCGCAGCAGCTCTTGCCCTTGGGTTCTCCACGTCCTGGTTTATGGAGTCTGAAGAGGGTCTCAACAAACATCTTCGGCATAGGTCTTTTTTTCTTTCTTTCTTTCTAGAAACTTTACAAAGTTTTTTTTCATTAACCCTATTTGAAATTCAGTGGATCTTCCCAACACCTCAAGGCTTTCTAGAGAACAGTGAAACCAAGACTCCCCTACAATTTATTTTATCCTTCTTTTGTTCATTTTTCTTTTCATTACACTCCTATGATATATTCATTTACATGCAAAATATTTTGGATCTTCCCTCCATATCTCTTACTGCCTGAATGGTTTTATTTTCTTTACCTTTTTGCTAAATATTTTGGGATACTTCTTCCAGTTATTCCCTTGGGTCACTCATTCGATTCTTAGCAGTGACCATTTGTCACTTTGACTACTGCAATGCTTTGGTTCATCAAGCCTTCTCTAATTTAACCCCTTCACTGTTGGGACTGTTTTCAGTGAATGCAGGCATCTGTCTCCCTCACAGGCAACTCTGAAACCAAGCAGCACCTGTCCTCAGGAACTTGCCTAGGTCTTCCTCCCAGATGGGTAACCCTCTTCCTTTCCATGCGAGTGGCTCTCATGTCAAGGGGTTGGGCAGTGGTTTGCTGGTAAATGTTTAACAACCCTGCCGGGCACAGTGGCGCATGCCTATAATCCCAGCACTTCGGGAGGCTGAGACAGGAGAATCGCGAGTTCAAAGCCAGCCTCAGCAACGGCGAGGCGCTAAGCAACTCAGTGAGACCCTGTCTCTACATAAAACACAAAATAGGGCTGGGGATGTGGCTCAGTGGTCAAGTGCCCCTGAGTTCAATCTCCAGTATCAAAAAAAAAATAAAAGTTTAACAGCCCACTGGGATGTGGGGGAAGGAGAAAAGCCCCAGTGTGTAGCATTTGTTAATTCCCTTGTAGTGAATACTCCCTCCATGGGTTGATTCTAAACTACCAACGTATGTCAAAGCAGATGGCGTGTAAAGACAGGCACACATGGCGCCCACAAGCCAGCCCGGCATCCAGGCTCGGGTCCTTGACGAGGAGCTGCAGCAGTCAACAAGGCCACCACTGCGTAAGGCACCTTCATTCTCTAACAGGAACTGGCCTCTCCGCTGTCTCAGCCATTTTGGCTACATGCTTACCTAGTGCTGGTTTTATTCTGTCCTGTAGTGTATAAGCTCTTCCTGTGCTTATTTCTCTTGTGATGCGGGCTCCTTGATGACAGGAAAACTGTACTGCCCATCTTTGATTTCCTCCTGGAGCCTGCACTCATTATTTGTTGAATGACCTTAATGACTGTCCAAATAGCATCAATGGGGAAAAGAGAAGTATAATTCATCCTATGTTTTTATGTTGAATTCCATTTTTACCAAAAATCTGTGAAACTTTCCACAAAAAAAATGTAATTATGATAATTTCTTTTGATGGGGCTTCAGGTCAAAGTATAGCAAGGTAATAGAGAAATAAGTTCAAAGAGTTTATTATGTTCCAATTGAAATAATTGTTCTTATCTTCTTTATTTGTTCTTGATTTCAGAACCAAAATATCTTATTCTTCATTTTCCTTATCTTCAGAATCAAAGAAAAATAGTTTTTCAACATCAGAATGTAAAGAGTAAACCAGAATAGCTTCTTGTGTGCCCTTTATTTTAATTTTAGACACAATAATTTCCAAGTGCAAATTTAAGACCATTCAGTAAAACTGTCTTAGTCCACAAACAGATCTGGGAAAGTAAACTCATATGATAGAAAATTTTAATGCAGTCGTAAAGACTGACACTTGCCTATGAGCAGCACCCAGGAGAGCAGGAAAGATGGGAAGCAGATGGGTAAGCCCAAGGGACAAAGTGACCCTGCCTCAAGCCTGTTGAGAGGGTCCTGGGTTAACTTCAGTTGCCACTTCCTGCTACCTCTTTAGGGCACATATATCAAATAGTCAAAGGCGATATTTTAACTTATCTAAGACTTGCTCTGGGATTAAAATAGGTACGGAAAGAGAGCAACAGGATATGGTAGCCATTCAGAGAGGAACAAACTGACCGGCAAACTGCAGTCGAGGGTGAAACAGGAGGCATTAGGAATGGCAGGCACAGGTGTACATGCCTGAGTCCTTAGAGGCAAGACGACATGCAGTGGGTGCTCGAAATGTCTCGTGATTTCTGAACCTGAAGCCTAGCACAACCAAAGGGCCGTCAAGCTGGGAGTGAAAATCCTAGGATTAGGCTGGGATGTGGCTCAGTGTTGGAGGGTAGCAAGCTCAAGGTCCTGGGTTTAACCCAGCATGGGAGAATGAACAAATCGGGGAGGGAGAGGGGAGGAGGGAGGAGTCCTGAGTCCACCTCACGACTTACTTCAACTTTTAATTAAAACCTCAGTAAGCACAAGAGGCCAAAACAGTGAACGGGCTATCTGGATACATGTACAGATAAGTAAAAATATCCAAAGTAATCCCTTCATCAAAACTACCAATAAGGGCTGGGGATGTAGCTCAGTGGTAGAGCGCTTGCCTTGCATGCGTGAGGCACTGGGTTCGATCCTCAGCACCACATAAAAATGAATAAAATAAAGATCCATCAACAACTAAAAAAAAAAAAAATTTAAAAAAAAAAAAAAACTACCAATAAGATTCTTTTCATTAATTCAACAACTGTTTACTTAATGTCTACCATGGTTTGTTTCTAGGGACACAGTAAGAAGCAATGACCTAGTGGTTCCTGACCTCAAGAAACCAACAGACATCAATGAAATCATTACACAAGAATAAAACTGCCATCATGTTAAAGATGCATTTTATTTTGAATTCTTTCAAATTCAGAAATTTTTAAGAACTGATGAATCCTGGGATTTTAAGAACCCAAATAAAAGAACTTCTTCCTTTCCCTTGATACTAATGTTAAAACTCTAGCACTAATGTTTTAAAAGAACATTCAAATCTGTTTCTTAGGAAAACTCTATATTGTAAATTCTAAATGAAAAATTGCTTTATAAATGCATTTAACAGCTCAACTATATGACTCTACATATAGCTCCTAATATGACTATGTACACCATTTTATATACTGAAACACTTTAAATGGAAGAAACTGTACATCCCACCTTCACCAGAAATTCATGTAGAGGCTTCCGGCTCTCGCCTCATATCTTTTCAGTGAAGTCTCAGGTAGGTCCTGTGGGTTTCTTAATAATACATTAACCATTTCTTCAACACTTACCAAAAGGTTCCCTCCGTTTCTCATTTTTTCTCCTCATCAACCATTTTTTCATATTACTTAGAAACACTCACTGACAACTACCAGTGCTAAATATCATGTTCCATTCATTTCTTTATTTTCAGACTAAAAACCATCATCATCTTAGACATGGTCTTTTTTTGGGGGGTGGGGGTAACCAGGGATTGAACCGAGGGATTGAACTCATTTTATTACTGAGCCACATCCTAGCCCATTTTATTTTCTATTTTGAGATAGGGTATCACTAGGTTTCTTAGAGCCTCGCTAAGTTGCTGAGGCTGGCTTCAAACCTGCAATACTCCTGCCTCAGCCTCCAAGCTGCTGGGATCAGAGGCATGTGCCACCATGTCCAGCTGACATTGTCATTTTTACCAATAGGACTAGCATCTGGCTCTCTGAAAATGTCAATGCTGTTTGTCATAAAGATATATATAATCACTAGAAAAGGGTTCCTGTACATACCCATATCAGAAAGTCAGGTAGGACAATGATCTACTGACATGCTTTGCCCACATGCCAAACTCACAGAACATTTCACAGTTGCAGTTTTCACTTAATAAAATTACGGATTTGTATATTCAAGAGTCACAAACGAATACTCAAAATCATGAATGTCACTAGTCTAGGATATTCCAAATATGTTAATAAATCAAGTATAATAAAAGCCAAGGACCACAATTTCAAAATAGAAAAAATTATATGTGACAATAAAGCATAAAAATAGTGACTTTAAGTAACAAAATAACTTTGAGTAACTAAAATATTTCAATCATACAAACCTTTAAAGCCATTAGGATATACATCAGAGAGAAATTTAGTACTGATGTCTCCTTTTACAAAGCGTGAATTGATTATCACCTCTCGGAGTAATGCGATATTGTGTGTAACACCTAAAAATAAAATGACAAGGTTGAATTAGGGAACAATGAGTCAGTTAAAAACCTAATTCTTGTAACTTGAAGAAATTTATCATCCAGTATCCAATGACCGAGGGAGAATCACCCAAAAGTACTTCTCTCTGACTTTCAAATAACAGCAAACACCTGAACATGAAGTAGCAATAAAACACCCGCTGTAAACTTAAGAGGCTTGTGACTGTGGATTCGATGGGGAAATAATGTCTTTCCAATAAATGGCACTAGAACAATGAGATATACCCTGGGGGGGAAAAGAGGGAAAGAAAATGAACCTCACTCCAATTCACACCAGAGATAAAAATCAACTCAAAATGGATCACAATCCTAAATGTCTTAAAAGTCTAAAACTATTTTAAGATTTATAAAAGAAAGAAAATTTTTGTTACCTTGGGGTAGGAAACAGATTCTTAGTGCACACAAAAACATGAACCATAAAAATATCAACAAATTTTTATTTCATCTAAATTTAAAGTCTGCCGGGTGCAGTGGCGCATACCTGTAATCCCAGCAACTCAGGAGGCTAAGGCAGGAGGATTGCAAGTTTGAAGCCGGCCTCAGCAACTTAGTGAGATCCTAATCTCAAAATAAAAACTAAAAAGGGCTGGGGATGTGGCTCATTTGTAAAGTGCCCCAGGTTCAATCCCCAGTGCCAAAAACCAAATAAATAAAAATAAAATAAAATAAATTTAAAGTCTGTTCTTCAAAAGATATTTGAAAAAGTGAACTGCAAATCATAGACTGAGAAAAAACATTCACAACACCACACTCCATACAAGAAACATATAAGGAATATATAAAGAACATTTTTTATGACACATTTATAAGACAACAAACAAGCCAAGTTTAAAAAGAAAACAGGCAAAAGATCTGAACAGTTTGCAAAATGCCAAATAAGCACAGAAAAATGTTCAGCATCATTATTGCCAAAGAACTGGAGATACCACTACACACCAATTTACATGGCTAAAAATTAAACATGGATGCTGGTGAGGACATGGAACAATCAGAGCCGCCACTCCTGCAGGCAGCAATGTGAAATGGCACGCCCGTGTTGGCAGCTTCTGGAAAAGTTAAACATATATTCATCCCATGATTCAGACAGTTCACTCCTAAATATTTCCAAGTTCGATAAAAATATGTCCATGCAAAGATTTATACACAAGGGGCTGGGGTTGTGGCTCAGTGGTAGAGCGCTTGCTAGCATGTGTGAGGCCCTGGGTTCTAGTCTCAGAGCCACATATAAATAAATAAAAGGTCCATCAACAACTAATAAAATTTTTTTTTAAAAGTTTAAAAAAAGATTTATACACAAAGGTTAACACCAGCTTTACTTGAAATAATCAAAACTTGGGGGAAAAATCCAAATGTCCATCAACAAATAAATGAATGGATTAACATAATGTGGTTTTTCCAAACAGTAGAATTCCATTCAGCAGTAAAGAGATGAGTCATCAACATACAAAATAACATGGACGAATCTCAGAATAATTATACCACATTAAAGAGGCAAGACCAAAAATAATGCATACAGTATAAATTACTATGAACAAATTTGAGGAAATGCAAACCAAACCACAGCACCAGGAAGTAGATCAGGTGGTTACATTGGAATAGGGACGTGGATCACCCAGACCCTGAGGAAGCTTCTGGAGGTGACAGGAACATTCAGCATCTAGACACGATGGTTTCATGGCTGTATACATCTACGTCAGTGCTCATCACACCGAACACTTTAAATGTAAGAAGTTCATTCTAAGTCCACTGTACCTCAATGAGCATGTGGGGAGGGGAACAACAAATATGTGTTCAGTAGAAAAAAACTGAGCCTAGCAGACAATGACTATTTCAAAATACAATTAAAATAGGTGGCTGCTATGAGAGAAATACAAACGGTGCGTGGGCGAGTGCTACGACACAGAGGGCGTTAGGGAGAAGGGATGATTGCAAGGGCCTTAGAAGTGGCTCACAAAGTCTAAAACCTCAGTCTACGGCCAAGGCAGCCAGCATCTGCTCCTGGGTCTAAACGGTGCTGATCTTCTGAGCAAATGAGTCTAGATTTGTCAACATTTATTCTTTACCTACTGTTCGTGTGGCAATCAGATCCATAGGAAGGAAGCTGAGAGCACACAGTAGGGCACCTGATTCAGAAACTTTCAGTAACCAGTTATAGAGTGAGAAAACCAGAGAAACACGGGTGCCTTAAAGCAAGAAATCTGTGGTCCAAAGAGACTGAATAATGTAAGGTTTAATAATTACGAATTACAATAGCAATAAATGGTAACACTAGTTTTCTACAAGGAGAAGAAATACAGGTAGGGGAATGAGTATAGGAAGGGCAACTTCCTTTTTCACTGTATCATTGGCACCTTCTGAATTTTGTATCATGAATGCATTATTTATTCAGAACAATGCAATAGATTTTTTAAAATTATAATAGCAGTACATGTAAAATTTTTTGAAAGTATAGAAGCATGTTGAAACACACTGCTAGCTCCCCTAAAACCTTTTTCCTGTTCCCACAGAAATCAAGATATATCTGAGCAAAAGACACCCAGACACAGCCTGTGTTTTCCCACCTAGCTTGCAGGCAGGCCTGAAACTAACTCCCAGACAAGGGAATACAATCTAAAGTGATGCGGTCCACACCTGCTGTACTTGGTTATAAAACAAATTGCTTGGTAGACTTCCTTTCATTCCCTCTTCCTGTGGGATTCCTGGTATTGTGAGAACTCAGCTTCATCAAGGGGAATGAAGCACAGCCACAAGGTGAGGAGTGTCCTTGAAAGACCTCATGAAGCTGACCTACCCCACCAGCATGGACCAGAAGACTATTAAATGAAAGCTAATACATTTCTACCTTATTTATACCAGTGAATTTAGAAATCTTTATCACAGCAGATACTCGGTGCCCCAACGCATGTACATGGGGGAGAAGGGCATAGCTTTTTCTATGACTTCCCATCTCTAAGCTTATCAATATTAGCAGCTTACTATGTCCTCCCAGGCATTTTTCTATGCATCCCTTTATATTAGATCATATGAGCAACTATATGAAAAATTATGAGCATCTGTTCCTATCTCAGAAGATGCAATGTGTTCTTATTTTATAAAAGCCAATTCTCAGACTATCCACACTACCTTAAAACATTTACAGAAAGTTCTAGAACTCAAATATTAATGGTATTCCTTCAGCTATACAAATATGTCATCTTTGTTCTCCTTCTCCTCCTCATCTTCCTCGCCCCCCTGCCATGGAAGGCATTACCATACACAGATGATGGTCCTAATAAGCACCTTTTATATAGCACATGCCCAGGAGAAATGCTCTCCAACCTTGCTCTGTGGGCAATGCCAGCTCACACACAATAGCTACTGTTTCTAAGGGCTTTCTCTCTTCTTAATGGGGAAAGGATACACAAAAATTATTACCTGCCTGAGACATGGGAGTATCAGACTCCTCTAAGAGCTTTTATAAATACATGTTTTTTATAAGGAACATATTAGAAGGGATAGGAAACTTCTGATGATATCAACAGACCTAGAGAATCATTGAAAAGACATGACATTTACCTATACTACAGGCAGCATTTACATCAGTAAAAATGAAGCTCAGCTGAAGCAGAATGCTGGGATGCTTAGAAAGACAACTAGGGAGGTGAGAATTCTTGAACGATGTTAGGCTATCAAAGGGAAATTGCCCCTTGACCAAAACCAAAGTACTTCTGAAGAAGAAAAGGGATCTTGCTTGGCAGAGTGGTACCTATGCACAGGAATGACCGCTGCAGAGTTCTAGAGGAGGAACACATTTGTGACTTAACACATTTTTCTGGCTGAGAAAGAAAACAAAAAGATGCAGAAGGATGCATAGGGTAGTTGAGATCTGGGTGGTACCAGAGAGGAGCTTGGGTGCTTTAGGGATTTTCACCGCTGTAAAAAGCAAATGGTTACCACTGGCTATTTCTACAGGGAAAACTGAAAGACACCCTTGCCCAAGAGTAGGAAGGAGAGAAGAGTGCCAGATGGACCTGAAAGGGCCAATGGGCATTCAGGGTCTGACGGGACAAAGATATCAGTGTCCCTTCTAAGCAAAGAGGATGGCTGACGCTGGAGGAATGAGACCAGGGTCACACATCCCAGGACCACTCAGGCTGCGAGATGGAAAAGGGGTTGCAGAGGGCGGGAGTGAAGATGGGAAAAGGGGCTTAGCTCTCAACCACGTGACCAAGAGCAGCCAGGCTGTGGTCCACGGCCAGGGCGTGCACAACGCAGATGCAGAAAAAGAGCAGGACCAGACAGAGAGAGATACAGGAGGCAGACGGGGCTTAGTGACTTTGCTGGGGTCAACAATGGGGAGATGAGCCAAGCGCAACACCCGGAGATTGCTCTGCGGTATGACAGGAGATGCCACGTGCAGAGAAGGAATGTGCCGGTTCGTTCTGCGCACGCTGAACTTGAGATGGCTGTGAGATGGCCACTTGATGTCTGAATGGTGACCAGAGGAGCAGGCGGGTCAGAAGGCTCAGGCAGAAGGCAGGCTTCTCTAGTGGCACAGGCGTCCCTGCGAAGAAGTCCAAACCGCCAGTGGAGCGGTGCAGAATGAAGCCAGCACTGTGCAAATTATTCATACATTATAATACCAGAAGTTTTAGGGGAAAACAAGACTCTAACAGAGGGACTGGAAAGGATGAAAGTTGGAAGACTAAGGTTCAGGAGGAAAAATTTTTCTTAGGTACAAATGAACAACTCAGAATACCTCAACTTATAAGCTTTTTTACAAAATAAGAGATAAGTTAGCAAGGCAGCTTAACTCTCAGAATTTGTGTTCTTCTCTCCTCCAGATAAATAAAAATAATACTGCTGTCTTAAATATTTACTATTTCATATTTAACCTCACTGGCTTTTCTTTTACAGCTTTGTGCAGGTATAACTTTTCTAGCTCCGTATGTGGCCAATGCCAGAACAGTTGGAACCAGACCCTCCCTTCAGTAAGACAACACAACTTTCAGAAATAGTTAATCATTTAAACAAAGATTATTTTCTGATGTCCAGTGATGAATCTGTAACTAATGACATCCAAAAAAATTAAAATGTATGCAGTCTTACAGGATAAATGATACGTTGTAATTTTATTACACATTCAAATCTGAAAAGGGGGTGTTGATTTTAGAAAATATGACTCAAAGGAATTATAACCAAATATTAATTTAATTTACATTTTTTATATAAAAGAACATAAGTACATAAATGAAGAATGGACTTTTTAAAATCCCTCAATTTGAATAGTAAATACACATGAAAAAATATGCTTTTATCTCACTAAACAATGGTGTAAGAATAAAATTAAAACACAAAAGCATCCTTTAATATTAGATAAAAAATAAATATTATAAATAAACAATATTCTCTGAAGAAAATATTATTTGTTACTATGTAAAAATCAATCATTATCTACTTTCCCCCTAAGGATTATATGGTGAAATAATGGCTAATGGCAGAAATGTTCTAAACACTACTGTACATTAATTAATTAAAGTCAAAATGGGATTAATCAGAAAATTGTTTTATACCTTAAAGTTCAAGACATCAGATAGAAGAGAACAATCACTGAACTATTACATGGCATTCTACATATCTGAAATTTTCCATTTTGTACTTAGTTTATTTTCTCCCCATGTCCCAGGAAAGACAGTGCCATTTGAACAGTTCCTTGTTCAAAAGTAAGTGGACAGTAGAGGTATTATTTGAGAATTACTTTACAACCTCAATGATATTATTAATCACATACTCATAAAAATTATGACTGGGAGTTTTAGATTGGGAATTGAGGATGACCTTTGCCAGAGTTCACCAGGTCCCATCTGTATGGGAAATCATGACCAGCCACAGAGAGAGGCCCCCAGAGCAGCCTTCTCCTGACTGCCTGCTGGTTCCAAAACACTGGCCAGACATTAGCTGTGCACACTGCCAGGATCAAACAGAGGCCAAAGGCACTGCTCATTTCATAGGGACTTAGGAATTAACTTTAACCAAGTTACATTTTTGCTCTAAAGTTTCTCTATTTTAACAAAAGCTCACAATCAGCTCAGGAAAAAAAAAATCATATATGAATAACCAAGCAATTACAAAAACAAGACAGTAAATTGTTCTTCCTCATCTGTCCTTCACAGAACAATTTTTCTAATCCATCAATCCTTTAGAATTATCCAGATGAATAAATAAAAATCAGAAGAGCCTCTTTGCTTTTATTCCTGAACTGTGAGCTGCAGGGAGCAGGGGAAGTTCCTCCTCACGACGTTTTAAAACTTTTATTCTAGAATAAGTTTGGAATTTTAGAGAAGTTGCAAAATAGTAAAGGTTCTCCAACTGAGAGCATCTTAAACCACATTTATTTGCTGTATCATTAATGTTTTCTGCATGTATAGGTCACACACACTATTTTCCTTTCTAAATAGTTGAAAGTAAATTGCAGATAAGATGCCAGTTTAACCCTAACGATGTCACACTGTACATTTCCTAAAAGGAAAATAAGTCTCTCTGTAACCATATGACAGTGATCAAGATCAGAAAAGTATAACATTAATAATGATACCATCTATACACTTAATTCAAATTCCACAAAATATCCCACTTAGACCCTTACTACAAGAAAAGCATTTTTTCCTGTTCCAGGATCTAATCCAGGGCCACCTTCCCCTTCACTGTCATGTGTCTTTTGCTTGCTTTGATCTAGACAAGCTGCTCCAGTTCCCTTTGTGTTTCGTGACCTTGACATTCTGAGGAGCAGAAGCCATTTGTTTTGTAGACTGTCTTTCAGGTGGGTTTGTCTGATGTTTCCTCGGGATTACATTCAGGCTATGCATTTTTGGCAAAAATATCACATGAATGGTGCTCTTCTCAGCATCGTAAGGAGAGGCCTGTGATGCTGATTCATGGGTTACTGGCGAGGTTGATGGTAATCGCTTGACTAGGTGGCTAGCGCAGAGCAAACGACTGTGACTTCCCCTGGTGGTTAATAAGTCATCTTTCAGAGGTATTTCAAGAAAATATGCAAATACCCATTTCTCATATTTTCACCATTAATTTTTGCATCCACTGATGATTCTGACTTAAACATCTGGTGTTCACAGATGGTGATTTTTCTACGTTTATTAATGAGCTAAAAACCTACGGAGAGAACTCTGTCTTCTCCCCAGATTATCGACCTTCTCTATGTTAGTATCAATGCAGGGACTCATTCTATTCCATGGGTTACAGTCCCTTCCTGGCACTATTGAGCATTATTTATTTTCTCAGATTTGGCCAGTGGGAGCCCTTACAAGTTGGCTCCCAGGTCCTTTGGACAGATCATCATTTTTTGAGCACTTGTTTACTTTCTTCCACAAGATATTTCCAACTCATCTTCTATTCTTCCTGAAATCAGCCACTGTATCAGGAAGCCCTGGGTGCACTTAGTTATCTAGTGGGTGAAGACCAAGGGTATTGACAAACACCCTACAATACAGCCAGCCAGCCCACCACAAGAACTGTCTGCTCCAAACTGTCAGTACTGCCAAAGGTGAAAAGCCCCAACTTACATAATGTGCATACGTGTGTGCACCCATGCACACACACACACACACACACACACACACACACACAGTGCCTTTACATATGGATCAGTCTATGTGAAAACCCAGGAGTTCACATGACCTCCGATTCCAATCCACCACCCACCCCTACACATTCCCACATCTGCTACTGCCTTCTCCAACAGAGAAAAACTTGGTTCTTATTATCTACAATACATGTGTTTATTTCCTCAAGCCCAGAATATGCTTAAATTTTTTTCAGAACTGCTAATGCATCAACTATGAAAATCAAACCGACTACCAGAGTTTAATATTTGTTTATACATATTTTCTTCTCAGCCTGAGGATATATAGAGTTAAAATCCTGTTAAAAATATTTGGGTTAGTTTTTTTCTTTCCTCTCCCCTTCAGCATGATTACATTATCCATCCAAAACATGGCCCATCAGTTTTGGTCTTTATTCTAGTTCTCTCTAGGAATGTTGATTCATTCAGAAATATTAACGTGGACCTAAAAGTCAGAATCACACAAAACAGAATAATCAAAACGTCTCTCCCCTTCATCATATCTGCCTTTTCTCCCACCCCAATCACTCCCACGTATTCCTCTGGCTTTGGGTGTGTATGTCTGTTTCCACAAATAAGCAGACATATGTACATATCAGATGTCCCTCGACATCCACCAGTGTCTGTTTTCTCCTCTGCATTTGTAGGAGAGATGCGCCCTTCAGCTTAGAATACCAGCACCCTGATGTCAACTACAAGCCCCACCTTTCCCTGCAGCTAGGTGTGGCCCTGGTAATAAACCCAATGGGAAGGGAACAAAAGTGACGCTGCCCTTTCCAGTTCCTGCCCTGGTGCAAGTGGGCATGAACTGCCCTGCCGCCTTCCTGCCAGAACTTGACAATGGACTCAAAGGAATCCACTTGGGTCCCCAAAATGATACCACCTGCTCTGAATGTAAGAGTCCCCCTACCAGCCCTTGACAACCTCTTTCTGGTACTGTTACAGGAGGGACAAAGTTAACTCTATCTTTCCTCAGTCACTATTTTTTTCAATCCTCTGTGTTACCACTGCTTAGACCACAGCCTAACCACAAGGTCCTTGGGTGGGGAAATGATGGTGCTAACCAGGCAATAAAAATAACTAGGGGTGGGGATAAAAAAAATGAGATTGCAGAGGCCATGCTAGAGGCACGCAAGCCTAATGAAAAGACACTGATGGGTTTGAAGCCAAGAAGCGATTTCGGGTCTTAATCCCAGGTTCCTGGGACAGAGCTCACAAAGCCCTTGAAATTTCCGGAATGACAGGGATGACAGGAGCATCATTTCTTATCATAATAAGCTGCTTTTGACCACACCTGAGCTTATGCTGATGATGGTAGCTTATGCCTAGCCGGAGGAACCACCCATGTAACGAGAGATTCAGAACCTTCAGCCTGACCATCCACCCACCCAAACCTAGGGCTGGCGGTGGACTTAATTGCCAGTGGCCAATAAGAACAACCTCCCTGTCTCTGAAGCTTCCATAAAAACCCTACTCTGTGGGACAGTGTTTGGAGAGCTTCCAGGCTAAAGAGCACAGGAAGTGAGGGGGGCATGGCAGGGCCCTGGGAGGCACAGCAGTTCTGTGGCCCTCCTCCATCCTTGTCCTGGCATCTCCAAGCTGCACCTTCTATAATAAACCAGTAATAGTAAACAAAGTGCCTCCCTGAGTTCCATAGCCACAACAGGTTGAGTGGCTCTATCTGAACTGCTTGGATCCAAAAGTGTTTCCGATTGTTGGAGTTTCTTGGATTTTGGAATACTTGCATAGACTTTAAACATCCCTAATCTAAAAGTCTAAAATCGAGTGCTCTAACATTTAAAACTTTCTTCTGAGGGTCATACTCAATCCACATTGCAAACTATGAAAAATGAGGAAGGGGTTGTGAGAACCTCTAATTTATAGCCAGTCAGCAGAATGACAGGGGCAACCTATCAACTGGCACATGGAGTGGGGGCTCTCATGGGACTGAGAACTTAACCAAGTCCAGACAGAGAGTGTCAGAACTGAACTGAGTTGATGGGCACCCAGTGGGTGCTGGCAGAGAACTGAGAGACTCTACACATTGGGTGTCAGAACGTTGAGACTACAGGGGAAAAAAGTGTGTTCCATGTATGATAATTGGTTTGGTACTTTAAAAAGGTTATTCTGTCCGTACTGAATAGTGGGCTGGTATAGGTAGGTAAAAAGTATATACAGGAAGTCCCTTCAGGAAGCTCTGGCACTAGACCACCAGATCAAGGAGACTGGAATGGCACAGCAGGTCCAAGAAAAAAAACAGTATCAAAGTTATCCAGATTGAGTGTCGAGAGGCAGACCCTTTCAAGGACTAGGAAACCACATTTCTACAAGCAACGCTGCATCCGTCACCACAAGTACAAGCTTCTCTGGCCATCCCTTCTCCTCAGCTGGTCCAACTGCCTCGAGGTCCTCTAAATACTCCCTGGCTCTTTTCCAAGCTGCTGCAAGCTATCTTCTGAGACAGCTGCTCCATAACGTGTCACGCCCACCATATGCTTGGTATCTCTGCGGAACATTCTACCAGGGTCCTCACCTCACCTAAACCTCAATGCCTTCAAGGAACTCACATCTCTAACAACCCTTGCATGCTTCCTGTGAGCCATGCAACCTCTAGAACATTCCCTCTTCTAATCCTTGGGAGAAACTTCTGTTAACCTTGAGGCTTATTTTATCTGGCTATAAAATATTCTCCAAGTCCTTCTCATCTATCAACATCTTTGCCACAATCCAACACTCACTAAAAATTCTGTTGCTTGACTTATATCCTTCCTTCCAATGCTAACTCATGCCACCCCATGCGGATGGCCCATGCAATCCCCACCTCTCAGTTCTTTGGATTGCATCTCAAATAATCTGACCATCTACTCTAGCCACTCAGGCCCACGGTCCTCCCCTGATACCTCCGAAACCTCAATAACTGCACCATATTCAAAGTTACCAACTCAAAGAACACTGTGTTCTGACTACAACCCCCTCCTCCCACTCACGCCTGAGTGCCTCCACTGCACCAGTGGTGACTTCACCCATCAAGAGTGGGGACAGCCTACAAATCATCTGCCCCAGACTCTTCAAAAATGCTAGTGAAATGAAATACAAAAGAGGGCAAGAGAATAAGGACACACGATCAAAGGTATTGTGCAAACTCTAGACCATAAATGGGGTTAAAGAGCAAATTAAACCCACACTTTGAGAGACGACTGTGGAGACCAGAAAATGCATGGTACAGCAGTAACATTATTGGATTGTTGTGAATCTTCTCTGCAGCGATAATGGTACTGCAGTTTGTGGGAATGTGCTCCTACCCTGATGCTGCACTGTGAGGTGTTTAGGAGTGATGTCATGGTGTCTGTGACCTTCTCGAAAACAGGAAAGAAAGGAAGGAGGAAATGAGGCAGGAAGAGAGAGGATGAAGGAGGGAAAAGCAAAGGAGGGGGAAGAGAGGAACAAAGCAAATGTCAAAGTCTAACTGATCCAGGTGCAGAGCATGAATGCCGCACACCGTTCATTCAGCTTCTCTCTAGGTTTGAAAATATCTAAAAATAAAAAAGCCTAGAGAAAATACAGCAAGAATAACCCCCTTGACAAAAATGTGAGCTTAATAAAATGCCACCTGATCCGTACACAGCCCTTTCTCTGTGTTCATCCAAACATAATGAGAAATATCTTAGTCTAACAAGGGAGTTTAACATGAGAATGTACTAAACAAGGCTCTGCAAATTACTCTCCCACTCCAACAGCACACGTGGGCATGGCTTCAAGTCACCAGCGCGCAGTGCAGTCAGAGAGGCGGCACGCTCACTCCAGCATGGTGCATCCAGTGCACACCGTGGCTGCGCAGCCTTTCGGCCATGACAGCCAAGGCTGGTGTGACTGCCCTTGTGAACATCGCCTCAGAGCCTTGCCTGTCAGCTCCATGGGAAAGATTCCCTAAAGTTGAGCGGCTGGGTCAAAAGGTTGGTACTTTTATTTTAAAATACCATGCCACATTATCTTCCCAAAGACCGCAGCAAGTAGTCATACTTCTCTGTTCATGTGTTTTTCATATTGGAACCTCCCTGAAATCAGAGAAAGCACTACTCACTTACCCAACAAAGACTTATTCATCGTGTGCTGTGGGCCAGGCACTACTCAGCACCAGTAACACACAATTAAATATGATAAGCTCCACCGTGCCTGTGCGTCCCTAATGTTCTTATGGGATAATCCAACAGTGAGCCATTAATTGCACAATTAATACTCGAGTTATGCTGACAGGAAATGCTTCCGAGAAGGGTTGAGACGGGTTGCCATGGGAGTTATGACCCGAGCACACAGCACTGGGGATGGTCTGAGGTGGGCTTTCATATTTACCCGTGGTTTGGTAAATTTAACGTCACCAGTGATACTGCCACTTATGACATATGGTTTTTTAAAATGTGGTTTCATAACTGTGGTGAAAGAGGGAGAAGAGATGGGGCTAAAGCTGATGGGGAATGCACTGCACCAAGCCCTTCACCTGCCTAATCTCGCCTGGTCCTCACCACTAAAGATGGGGCAGAGACAGTCACTCCATTTTAAAATGTGGAGGATGAGACTCACGGAGACAAGGCACTAATCAAAACTCACACTGTCACCACATGTTGAGTCAGCAGGATGTGCCCTGGTCTCCCAGGCTCATTCCACTGCACCACAGTGTTTCAAGGCAAGAATTCAGACTAAGCTTAGAAAAATCTATATGCACAATAGAACACATTTCTACATGTGATCCATGTGAAGTTAGCAGAATAAGGGAAACCACCTTGGTATTCAAGCCACTTAACTTACATGCCATCATATTGTGCTCTGCCAAGTTAATGGACATGTGACAACAAAACACTCTTACTCAAACTGACAATTTCGAATTCAAGATTTTACTATTTGAGCTTGTTGCAGTAAAACCTAAATTAACCAAATGTGATTATTCAACAACTACAGTAAAAAATTCAAAGATAAAGGTTGGGGGACTGTCCCCCCTCCCCCGAAGACACAAAGACATAAAAGTCCTCCAGAAATAAGTTTCCCAAGCAACTAATTTATGTCCATGTGTGTACAGTTACACACACAACCTGTATTCCAAACATGCTCTAATGTCCTTTGGGGAAAAAGTACTTCTGAGGAATATAGACACAAACCTCTGAGCCTATAAAACCAATGCATAAAGAAAACAAATATTTGCTGCTTAAAATAGGGGAACACAGCAAAGTCCTAAATCAGTAAATACTCTAAAATCAAGGCTAAAAAAGCAAGTGGATAATAAACTAGAAAGAATATGAAGAGGACTTTATAAATTCTTAGATACAAATTTGAGATTTGCAAATCTTCACAACTGAAAGCTGATCATTCTCCTTTGTTTGACAAGGATGAATCACTAACACAGAAGACTAGATAAAATCACCATTACGCATTAACAAGAGGGAGGGAAAGAAGGCAATGCTTACAGGGAGAGGACCAAAGAAATCTGTTCTGATCTAACAAAGGAAAAAATCAGAAGAGAAAAGATGAGGAGAAGTGAGGACTGCACGACTTCACTGCCCTCAGATGGAAACGCACTGGGAAAAGGAGGTGTGCGGAACACAACGGGTCACGAAATTGCTGCTGCTGGACAGTCCAGCTGTTCACTGCGCAGAGGAACTCGGTGAAGGGGGCAAAGCAAAGGCTCGACGCTCTGGTCGCTAAGCTGGCCTTCCTGGTGAACTCTGACAACAGAGCGTTTTTTCTATTCCACACAAAGCCTGAGTCCACTTGCCAAGTCCCAGGACCCGAAAGCTGTGTCCACTTCAAGGGAGATTTTCTGACATCTGCATGAGTGCTGCATGTGGCCTTGAGGAAGGCTGGCTTGACTCCCAAATGGAGCCTCCCAGCCCCACCAGCAGTCAGCCCTTCCTGTGGAACAATCTTAGGTCCCCTCACTACTCGCTCAAAATTCAAAGCTAGCTTATATTTTCTGCTTTCAATTTGGGGCTAAAATCCATTATTCTACAGAATAAAATAAAATAATTTAATAAAAATAATAAATAATTTATAAATAATTTAAATATTACATAATTTAATAAATAATAAAATAATTTAATAAAATGAAATAATTTATGTTGGGCTAAAATAATTTACTTATTACTAACAGAAAATTTCTAATAAAATTTAGAATATGATTTACTCCCCAAAGGGGATAAGTATAACTTTGAGTTAATTATTTAAATGCAAGTGCTGCTCCTGATTCAGTTATTCGAATGGCTCACAGAATCTCATTCTGTTAGGCACTACAAATATCAGCTACGTACACAGGCAAACAAAACTGCGTTTCCTAGAAAATAGTCTACCCGTAGGCTCTGATCAGAAGCAAAGAGTTATTCTCTCTACCCCAAGATCTGTCAAATGTAAGTCACTATGTTTATATCTCCATGCATTCTCAAGTTTCCTACTTCAAAAAACAAACTCCATAGACAATAATGTAGCAAAATTGTTACCAAACTGCACTGGCCAATTGTTCTTTATGCTATAGGTTCTTATTTCACATACAATAGTAACTGCAAAATAGGAAATGCCCCTTTAGGAAAGGTTACAATTCATAAGTTTTTTAAATAACTTAGGATCCACGAGGAACATATAAGACTGCTAAAGAAAAGGAAGCAGGCCTAGGATGGTAGTTGAATTAATTCAAGCTTTCCTGATTTCTACTTAAACACATAGTAAGCAACTGCTTCATGGAATTTGCTAATCAGTAAACCTTTAAGCTGTTTGCTAGAACTAGACATCATATGTAGTAACAGGGCCACAAAGTTTACTTTTTACCTCGAATAACATAATTATCTAGTGCATCCTCCATCCTCTTCAGTGCTTCAGCTCTATCAGAGCCATAGGCGATCAACTAAAACCAGACAAGCAGAAACAATGTTTATAGCTACCTACATGATAAACGATTCGATCTAAGAACAAGTCAAATATTTCATAACAGACTTCCCAAGACACCTTATGAAACTTCAGTGGTTCAGTTTTTAACATAAAATGTGCCAGTTAAGTTTTTTTAAGTAAATAAATATTAGAATCTAGCTATTTCCGACTTTTACATTTCATTATCATGGTAAAGAGCTATTTGAAAAAAACAAAAACAAGCAAAAAGTTTAAAAGGAGATATATCAATGTGAAGATTTGAGACCAGCTGTAAACATGTAGGACAGGGTAAGACTTTTTAATTTTCCTATTTTTCTGTGGTTTCCAACTTTGATACACTGAACAGGAAACATGTTCCTAAGTTATCAAAAAGTACATAAACTTTTAAATATAAATGAAAGGGAAAAAAAGTCTATTTTAAGAATTGCTCAGTTTCACACATAATAGAACACAGAAGCAAAAGGGCCTTCCTGCACTATAGAATTCTGTGCTTATTTAAATGTACCTTATGTAAATTAATAAATAAGAATTTAATTATTCATTAAAGATTTTTCTGGTGTTTACATTAGTCATCCTATAGATGGCAATTACTTTGGTAAATTTTATAAGGTCTTCAACATTAAGTCAGCTTGAAATTAATTTGTAAATCGTTAACCGAAAAGTATACATCCAAAAATGGAATCTTAGCTATTTAAAAGTCCATTTGTGATATTTTTTGTATCTTTATTTTTAAATTAAATTCGGTTTTTCTAATTAAAAAAAAAAGAGCCGAGGTTCACTTTAACAATATTAATGTAAAAACAAAGTAAAAAATAAAGAGTTAATTTGTTTACTACAACTACATTACAAAGTAGTACACTTGGGGAAAAACCATCTTATGAAACAAAGTTTAATGAAGAAAAATAATCATTCCTCAATGTGGATTTAACATTTTTGAGAACACAATTTTTAAATAAAATACACAGTTTTAACTACTGTAATATTTTAGATATTATAAAGTCTTAAGATTTCAAAGATGAAAAAACCTAAGTAAAGCTAATTATTCAGTCTAGAAAGTTAAACTTGGAAAAGTTAGGTGGACAAAACCACCTATTATATTCTTCCATAATATGTAATTGGGCTGGGGGTGTAGCTCAGTGGTAGAGCACTTGCCTGGCAAATAGGAGGCCCTGAGTTTGATCTCTAGAACCACAGAGGGAAGAAAAGAAAGAAAGAAAACCAGGAGCTTAATTATGTCAAATCTACATACATGACTATTAATTTGAAAAGAAAAATCGAATAAGTCAAAAGCACTCTAACGAACACTGCCTATCAGCCCAACTTCTTGATATCACCTGACACTCATACTTTTATCTTAGGCAATTTTCTAAAATTGCCAAGAAAGCAAACAACTCAATTCCTTATTACTATGAGATGGCTGGTGCCCCTGGGTGGATGTTTGTCAGTGTGTGTGCGGTGGGGGTGACCATCTGACTGAGGAGGTGAGGGTATTGCAGATGAATGTGGTCTTGGAATTTCTTAAGAGAACAAAATCTGCAGTTTCCATTTTACATCATTATACAATTACTTGTTTAATTATAGTACATGATTCAGGTAAAGGCTTTATGTCAGACTTTTTAGTTAAATATTCACATTGTTCAGAACAAAACTGAAAGAAACCATTAAGAAATGGAACTAACTTTTGAAATCATAGGATCATAATAAATGCTGATATCACTTCCTGGTTGGATGCCACTGTCAACCCGGACCTGGGAGGGAGAGAAAAAAATGAAAATGACTTCATATTGGGCAGACTTTTTTAAAGTCATAAATTTAATTTCCACAGAGAAACTAGATAGCTTCAATCTCAAGTAACATTCCAATTCCTGGACATTAGAAAAACAACCTCAAAATGCACAGAGACCAACCGATCTCGATCTGTTAATATACACTATAACATACGCTTCTGCTACTAAATGAAGGAACTAAGAAATAAAAAGGGGGGAAACTTTATATACCCTACACCAGTACCCCAGGATGCGTCTGCAGCTATCTGCTGGTGTGGATGATGCCCTTTCTCAGGGGACTCCCTGCCCGATCCCTCTGAGCAGCCCAGCTGCCTGCCCCTTGGTGCCAGAGGAACCGGCCTGGCCTTTCATGTCGACAACACTTTCCTTTCTGCCGCACCCTCTCAACTGTAAAACGCTATTTTCTGTTACTCTTAGTCCCCTGAGGCTTCCATGTTTACACAGCTTTTCCCGTGGCTTTGCTTTGTGAGGACACAGCCCCAATTAGAGTTCTGATTTTGCAATTTTCATGGGGGGAAAAAACAGCACAAGTTCAAAATACCCTTTTGAAGAGCCAGATTGCTGTTAACCAGCCAACAAGTTAGTTAGTACATCACTGATTTTTGTTTTCATCTCCCAGTTTGATATCAGCAGTAAGGCTCGGGGGTTAGCCATGTAAAACTTCTAAAATGAGCAGTTGCTGAGGACAGAACAGTTATTAAATTATTGTGACCAAGTTTTGGAATCTGAAGTATTTAAAAGCTAATCAAAATACTGAAGCCTGTCAGGCATATCCTAGGGGTCTTGAGGATAGAGGAATTTAATCGAAGCTGCTGGAACAGCAGGACTTTGATACCCAACATTGTACAGGGGTGGGCAGAGAAGAGCGGAAGCTCCCGCTCATCACCTGTGGGAAGAGCAGGCCTCATAAACAGCAGCTCATCTGTCTGCAGCAAGGCAGGAAAAGGTCAACACAACGGCTGTTAGGCCTTTAATATTTTAATTTAGGCAATTATCAAGGGACTGCATGTAGAACCTCTTGTCTAGGACAGCCACATGAGGGTGAGATGATGACTTTATTACACGGTGACATCAAAAGATAAGCCATGGTTTCACTCTCTTCAAAAAAAAAAAATTACACCAATATATTCTCCTTGTAAGGTTTTTAAAGAGAACTTTATGGCCAGAGGGCTTTTATTTCCAAATTGCACACACCAACAAAAATATAGATATTCCTATTCTCATTCATACATGAAAATCTTTAAATGGAAGCCACCTAGCACGTGCACAAAGCACACTAGGCCTTCTCTTTTCCGGAAACACACTTCAGAACATAAACTAAATTCTATGAAATTCCTTGTGTTAATTTTAAAGATTTGAAAAAGAACTAGAACTAGAAAAGAATTAGTAGGGCAGCTTTGAAAGCAATGGCCATCCATCTACACTCTCCCCACACTCAGGTGGCCCCAAAATGGCAACAGATGATTGGGTTACATAACCAAAAAGATGACTCTGTACTTCAGTTTTCTTCATTTTAATACCAAAAAGTTAAAAAATTAACTTTACCATCTCGTCACGTATAAAACCAAAACATACTTGGGGGCGAGGCTGTGATCTAGAACTTTGGACTTTCAGTATATCCCATCATTGCTACATTAATGGCTACAAAGCTAGTGAGAAATTTTGATATTATTTCACTGGTGAAATAAAAGGCAATAAAGAATATTTATTACATCCTCCTATAGTTCATAACTTAAAATTTTAATTACCTTGAATAATACTATCCAGAAAGTTAAGTGACCTAAGGCTCCTACATACAACTATGTCTCTCTTATTTATTAAAATTATGATCATAGAAAATATGCCATTTTAATTTTTAAAACATGAGGTAAAATCAAAATATGTGTAATCAATATATGTAAGCAAATTGATGTCTCTAATTTGAAATTGTAACAAAGCATAAAACCCCTGTTCTATAATTGACCATTTACAAAGGTTTTTTGAAAAACTAATTCCTAACAATTAAGAGTCAAATCAAGTGCACATTCCTCCAAGGAAACAAAGGCCATAAAAATTTGCAGTGAATGCTTTAGGAATAAAATCAAATGGAAATTGAATCAATTTTATGAGCAGAACAAAACTGTGGTGTGAAAATAAATTTATAAAATGTGATTATCAAGAATTAGAAATCTTCATCTCTGCCATCTTGATAAATTTCAGGTTAAAAGATGCATGTGAAAAGTACAAACTGTAAGTCAACTCTTAAGTATGTGTGCTTGTGACCAAAAAAGGTAAAAACAAACATGGTTCCTCAAGTTAAACTGACTGATCTAGTTTTAATAAGGCCAGGAGGGAAAAACCAATGACGCCCACAACAAGAACACCCACGCAGCTCTGTATGAGAGTCTCAAACCACTGCTCAGAAACCTCCAGCATAATTGAAACTGCTTTCTCCAGTACCACAGTGGACCCTGGGAAGTATCAGCCGTCTCCCACCCTTCGTTCTCAATTCACCTCTCCCCCTAAGCCCAACTCCCAGCCCGCCATGTCTACCTGACAAGTGACAGCCCAATCTGATTAAATGCTTCCAAGGGAGGGGACTCGTGGGCCTCCATGACAGGCCAAAAGTGATCACCATGGAGATACATAATTACAGCTGTCAACGCATCTACTGTCCTGCTGACATCAATTTGATTGCTCCCAGCAATAATGATAGACAAAGCTTAGTGTGCACTCTCCTGCACCCAATCACTTTATCTATTCCTTGGTCCATTTAGCTGACATGCAACATTCACACAAGCAAATAACAGCAGTAAGCAGAACATTTAAGGCATTTTAATTGTTTTTTCTTTCTATGGATGGCTCACAACTGCAAATGTTATTACATAAAACTCCTGCTGCAGCATTAATTGAAGAAAGATTTGGTGGGACAAAGCCTGTAGGGGGTATAGTTTGTCCATTATCACTTGTACTTTCAACAGGTCTCACGTTTGAAAATTGCAAATTACAAAAACTTACGAGGGCAAAATGTTTGACATCCTGTTAGCTATTACAACGCGGTGAAAACTTCTAACAACTAGAGTAATCATTATCAATTCTTATTTAATACTTTTTTGTTTGATTAAAAAAGTGTTTAGATATGTCCCTATGATACTTATTTTCTCATCTGCTATTTAACGTCACATAAGGCCTGTTAAATCTTTACAATTTATTTTCTGCCTTCAGGCTTTGAACACAGCATGGAGTCTCCCAGCCTAGAAAGGGTCAAGTCCCTTTAGAAAGCACATGGACAAAAACAATTTAAAAAGTGAAATAAATCATATATCCAATAACATCTTCAAATTTAGAATTCTTCCTGTAATCTTTCACCATCTTCTTACCAGTAATCAAGCTGAATAATCATATTCACAGATGGTGCAGCCCTGCCATCCACCAGCTAACATGATGTCAGATCTGTGCACTTACTACCTTGATTAAGAGAAAGGGAATGTTCTTGTTCTTTTCATGCAACAAAAAATATTTAAAGAGCAGTTATTAAAGATAGAACGACTGTGGGATAAAATGAACAGATCACTTTTTTCTTAACTGATGTAAACAATATGTATTCTTAAAGTCAGTGACACTTAATGAACTGAGGCACACTTTATTTTTCCTAATCCAGTTCAATTAATGAGATGATTTTGTGCTTAAGTTTCTTGACATTTGACTATCTGAGGAAGCTGCACTTGATTTGTTGAGGAGATTAAATTGTAACACACAAAAAGAGTCATTTATAGTTCTTCCTTAGGCTTACATGATCTTTTTCGTTACAATTTTCAAAAGAACTGAGAACCTTGTAAACTATCATTTATGTCATCAGATGTCTCTGAGCTTCCCTTGTCAAAAGAACTCTGTCTTTCCTCGACACCATAAAGCACAAAAATATTTTTTAAACGAAAACACTGATTTCCCATGAATTACACTTGTCCCTCAATTTACACCCTTTGGTGTTGACTTGCTTTCACATAAAAGTACGACATAAATCAAGATTTTAACCCCTCAGCTGGTATTACAGCTTAATGACTTACACCAGGTAGATGTATTGGCTCTTGGTACTGAGACAATCTCCCAATAGACGGTAAACCAAAGGACTTGTAGGGGTCCTGGAAGTTCAAAGGAAAGGAAGCACAGTCTTTGAAATATAAATCAGTACAAGTAAGGTTAGCTACAACGAAGAAACATTCATAGCTCTATTTTTAACATACGGTATTTACCGAATCACAGATTCCAGAATGCTACTGTCTTACCCACTAGACAACTCAGAAGTGTATTTAAAAATCAAACAGAACTGCAAGCAGAATTTAGCCTGACCTTGATCATACTTTATTATAACTGGTAAAATTCCAACTTTTTATAAAACTTCTTAGAATGCCTTGGGCAAAAATAAAATAACCTAGGCTCTACATCAAAACATACTCAAGTTCAGAACAACAAATGTGCTGCACTAAAGATATTTGTTTTTCTTACTTCTCAAAACAGCTCACATATGGTAAAACTTGAGAATCTGGGCTCTTCAAATAAAGACCTGAAAAGAAACACTGCATGTGCTGCTAGAGATGTATTCCATTTACAACGACCTTAGATCATCAGAATAAATAATAACTAAGTTCAGTGGCACAAGAAAGACATACCCCTTAACACATGATGTGGAGCAGGAGGGGCAGTAATAGCCATGATAAAACATACTTCGAACTACTTTAGAAAGACTGACACAGCATTCAGGAGTCTTAAACACAGATGCCACTGATTTGTTTTTCTATATTGACAGACATTTCTGAGTCCAAAAGTAAAAGTGCAAATGTTGCCTTGCATTCTTATCTTAATCATTTGAAGAAAAGCATTGTTAGGTACTGAGTGCTCTATTTCTTGATTCATATAGTTATAAAGTAATATAAAAGTACTGAACTAAGAACTGATGAGTAAAATTATGAAGAAAGAGTACATGCTTTATGAAAAGCTTTACAATTCAAATTTTAATCATTACTTCCATGTGATGCTAAAGGACAAACTAGAAAAAATACTGTTGGAAAAATGTCCAGTAAATATGGAATCAACAATAACCTGTACCCAGTGTAGGCTCTTTTGAAAAAGCCCACAGAAAATCATAACTATTTCTTGTTAACAGGGTTGAAAAACAAAAGCAAACAAAACAAAAACCATAGTCCATTCACGCTCCGGAATACTAAACCAATGCTTGTTGCCTCTTACTGGATTGGTAGCTATTTCCCCATCCAGAAATATATGAGAGTGAACTAAACTCTCTTCTTTAAAATTATTGTGCATTATGTCTAAAAATCATCTAATGTTGTCTGGTTTACATCATCAAGTACCTGACACAGGATCGGAAGCCCTGCATTCCCTGTGGGTTGGCTGCACCAGGTCTCCTGGCTCTGGGCAGCACCACCACCCTTGCTCTCAGCACCAGTGGCTTTACCTCGGCGTAAACCCGGCATTCGACGGCCCAGCCGTTGATGGGGATATCGGCTTGTTTGTGCCTGAGCGGGTAACCCTTAGCAACACGGATCATTTCTTGGACTAGGTCCAGGCCGGTGATGCATTCTGTGACAGGATGCTCAACCTGCAAGGCCAAGATGTGCCCGTCAATGGGCAGGAGAAAGGCATGTAAGTAGAATTAAACAAGAGCTTTCCAAAGTTGCTGGGTAAAATTAAGTCAGTTACACTTACCAATTACACTTGACTAGAATACCCAGCCAGGAGGATGAGATGAGAGGACAAATACAATGGAGCACACAATCATGATAATCAAGGAAAACTCACACCTAAAAAGTATTTGTAAACTATCTGTGTTACTTTTCCCAATTTTTTATTGACTTACGGCCCAACAACATTTAACAATTTAACTTGAAACTGACTCTCAACTGAACAACACATTTATTTTGCTGCAAGTCTCGCTGTGGCTGACAGTCAGCCTGTCTGCTACACTTAACATGGCATCTGCAGGGGCAGCTTATGATTTTCCAAAGCGCTGGTTGAGCCGCATCTCAGCCACTGCGTGCTTTCACTAACCTGTCCTGACAAGCAGCCAGATTAGCGTGGTCTTACATCAATGCAGCACAGCAGAAGGGAGCAGATGGAGCCTGCAGGTCGCTTTCCCTCCAGACTGACCTGGGCAGTGCTTAGCATGCACAATAGCAAAGCAGAGCTGGTGAATCACTCTGCGCTCTCAGCAAATTGCAGAGAGCTGCTCCGGTTGGTGCTGGCATGGGAGTACCTGGCCTTCCACACTAACACACGGGATACACATGTGCAAAAACATGCCTGACACGCAGGCACACCAACAGGGATACGTGTCATTATAACTTGATCGATCGCTTATAAATTCCTAAACGTGAGTTAAAAGAAAGCCAATTATGGAGGTGCAGAAAATGGTTTGCCTTTCCTTAAGAACCTTAAAAAAGTCTTAAAACTTTGGCCACATCTGCTGCTTTGATACTGCTTTTCTTCCTTGTAAAAATTAAGTATGTCCTAAATGCACTTTACAATAGTTTCATTGCCATGACATATTTCATACGTGGACACAGAAAAAGGTCAGTGAACAAGCAAATTATCTTTCCATCTTCAACTACACTAATTGAAGGACAGGACTTAGTCATTATAATAATCTCGAAGCTCATCCTAAGCAGACAATGCCATGGTCTTAAAAAAATCTTGGTAAAAATAAACAGATGGCATCCATAATTAGCTCTGTGTGTGTTATGAGTGTGTTTACAGTTTCAACAACATTTTCAGACATTTTGACATAATTTTAATGACAAATCAATGCTAAAATAAGTATCTACCCTTTATAAAATAAATGTGACACTATATAAAGATCTTATTAGATGGTTTAAAATATATTTTTTGAAAGTCAATCATGGTTTGTGAGGAATACGACTCTATATGATAATATAACAAGGGAAAAAAAGTGGGAAGTCTCAATTATCGCTAGAACCCATTTAATGGGAGAAAGCATCTCAGCCCTCTATTCAAGAGGAGAAATCTACCCATGCCCTCCCCCATGTAAAATGATGCTACCTGCACATCCTTGCTGGGAGAGAAAACAATTTTAAAAGCTAAATGAAGGAGTCAGCCTCCTCTTGCTCTGACTGGTGCCAGAAAAGTTAACACACACAAGGCAAGAAAGCACGTGTGGGATAAACAAATAAATGAAGGAACAGCAATCCCAGCCACACCCACAGTAGCTGCAGAGGTGAGGCTGGGACTCCTGGCCCTCCACAGAGGTGCTGTCCCCAGCCTCTTCTTTCTCATGAGAAAATATTTATGAAAGCAGAGAGTAAACAGAAATCCCTTTCCTGTTGTCTTCATACCACTACGAAGGCTTAAATATCCAAATTTATTTTGAAGCACTGTTTTACCTTAGAAGACTTCCCTATAACTGTGTAGAAAAATAAGTACATTAGACCCACTTTGAATGGAAACCAAAAATGGACTTTGTTCCAAACTTGGACTTGTGTAACAAATATAACACAACATTTCACAATCTATATTAGAGAGCTGCAAGGAATTCAAAATAAAGTAAAGTAGGTAACCAAAATAATGAGCTTAAAAAGGTAAAATGTTTACTTACAGAATTGTCTTTAAGAATATTCATTTAGGTACATGTATTGTCAAAGCCCACAGAGTAGTTTAAGATGTCTGAACTTCTCAGGTAAAATATATCTTCTTTAAAGTACAATTTAACACTTTTGAAAGAAACCCTTCTCTAGACATTGAATTCCAAAGCTACTCAATAAAATGTGAAAAATGTCTTTGAGGCCTTGTGGCATCAGCAGCAGCAGCAGGAATCTTGCAGGGGTAACACTGTTTAATTCATCATGTACATCCTCCCACTTCTGAGGACTCAGCAATGGTTCCCTCTTAACCACATGAGAGATCACAGATACACACTGGAGCAAAATGGCTCCCAGGCCAAAATACAACTGAATAGAAGGGTTTAAAATACCTTTAGTAGGTAGTTAGGAAGGGAAGAAGGGAAGGAGGGATAGAGACAGGGAAGGAAAGAAAGTAATGGTTAAGGAAAACAGAGAACATAACAGGGGAGGGGGCTAGAGATTAGTGTCTGGTAAACCAAATGTGCCTCTTGTCTCACCTAGAAGTCTGATGCTAATAACATCTCTTCCAGGGCTACTGTGTGGGGGAGGTGTGACTAGCACAAGTTTTTTTAAGAAAGACACCTCAGCCATTGCTGGGTCACAGGCCTTGCTACTCTGCAAAAGGAGGGGTCTTGCGTGCTTCCTCCTTTTGCAAAGCATCTCTATAGGTGGGAATCCCAAGGAGCACACTTAAACTTTCAAAACGCAAAGAGCAATTCCCTTCCTGTGATTCCACCCTCACTAAGCAGACTTTTGAGAACCCAGCTTCATGTGGTTTTCCTACCCAACAAAAATGTTCTTGTTCCAAAAAGCACATGAATAACAGATCCACTAAGATAGTTTTACTTTGCATTGCAGATTAACATATTAGGACTTACGTGCATAAACCTTGCAGTTTAGTCAGCAAGAATAACCCTCAACCAACTCCTGGAAAAATAAAGTCATACACAGAAAAAAGGAATAAACCCTACTAAGTAAGAACTTCTGAATCCTCACAGACAAATTTATGGCTGAAATATATTCATCACAGTAGAGCCACACTGCAGGGTCTATTAACAGCTGATAAATCAATTTGTATCAGGAATACCCCTAGCTTACCAGGAGAAAACTGTATCATCAAATGTCACATCATGAGACATAATCATGTGCAGGAAGTAGGATGAATATATATAGTTCTACATACCTACACCAGATGCTCACAAACGGCTAGCTTTTTTTAAATAGATCTTCTTGGTATTTAAACTTAGTTTTGTTCAAGCCAGTGCCAACAGGCACTGTGGCGAGTCTATAGCCCCAGCTACTCAGAAGGCTGAGGCAGGAGGAGCCCTTGAGCCCACGAGTTAGAGACCAACCTGGGCAACATAGTGAGACCATGTCGTAATTAATTTTTATCTTCTTAGTTTATCAAACTGTTTTCTTACTTCCCCCCAAAATTAGCCCATTGAACACAAATGTGAGGTAAACTGGGTTTTATTTCATCTGAGTGCTTAATTTACATAGCGATGAACTTAGAAACTAAACCTTTTTGTCACTATGCTGATTCTCAGAATCACAACTGTAAATATGACACCTCACCTTGAGCCTCATACCTTGGTAAATATAAACTATGAAGAATGCTAAAGCTAGTGAGCCTGAGGCCTCCTCCTGCAAGATACTTTCTGAATGACAAAGGGGAAGAGAGCAAGTGTGCAGCAGAGAAATGTGGAGACATGCCGTGTACCACGGCACCACACCAACAGGGCCCCGTCTTGTGCCTCCCATGTCACCTCACAGAGGCACCTCCATGCCAGAAATATCAGTGCAGGGGAGACCCCAAGATGCAGAGACTGAATCTAGCCCTGAGAAAGCACACAAGCCCCAAAGAAGGAACACTCTATAAAGTAACTAGAATTTACTTATTCTTAAAGTTTTAGGAGCTATTAAGTAAATATCACAGTGAAATATTTAAAAGCTTAGGGCAGAGCTGGGCTCTTAAAAACAACACCATGCACGTGTGGTAGCTACAATCCCAGCAGCTCAGGAGACTGAGGAAGGAGGATTGCAAGTTCAAGGCCAGCCTCAGCAACTTAGTGAGGTCCTAAGCAATTTAGTGAGACCCTGTCTTTAATAGAATATAAAAAGGGCTGGGGATGTGGCTCAGTGGTTAAGCACTACTGAGTTCAATCCCTGGTACCAAAAAAATGTCAAGATCATATGGACCAAAAATGACTGGAATTGTGCAGATTAAGATGGATTGATTTCAGATTAAAAGAGAGAAATGAGACATAACAACTAAATGTAATCCTGAGACAGAATTTCTTTCTTTTACAGTAACAAGCCTTAGTGAGACAACTTGTGAGATTTGAATATAATCTACAGAGAGTAAGATAGTATATGTGAATGTTAAAATGCTAATTTTGACACATACTGTGGTTATATAAAAAAAAATTGCCCTGTATTTAGGAAATACAGACATATTTCAAAGTAAAAAGGCACCAAGCCTGCAATTCTCTCTGAAATATTTCAGCTAAAGAAAATGCATGTAAATACATATGGATAGGTATATAGATAGAGGGAGAGCAAAGGTGGTAGATGTCAGTGATACAGAAATGCTCTATCTTTGCAACTTTTCTGTAAGTCTGAAATCATTTCAAATAAAAGTTAGTAAACATAAAGCAACATCACTTAACATTTCGTTTTTCATATCACAAAACACGATTAAAATAAAGATATCTGATTTGGTCAACATTCTTTTCTCTCTAGTCAGAATCCTCCCACTGTGTGAAATAAAAATAGTTCTCCAACCACAGATAATTCATTCAATATGTTTTCTTTGACCTAAGCTTTTAAATATTTCACTGATATTTACCTAATAGCTCCTAAAACTTTAAGAATAAGTAACCAGATAACAAGCAACTCTTCCTTAAGAACAGCAAGATTCAGGCAAATTTTACCTATGCTTGTAGATTAATTCCAAATGAAAATTGGCAACGAGGAAAGGTGGACAGAGTCACGTGAACGAAAGCTGTGCTGGTCCAGCACTGAGAGAGGGTGGGGAGAGGCACTCGGCGGTCCCACTACAGAGGGGTCTGTGGCCTTCACCGTGAAGTAGCGAGTGTTCACATGCACACATGTGCTCAAAACGCCATTGTCATTTGGGAAAAAGCATGAGACACATTCAAGGGGCATGTGATGAAAGACCAGGAAGAATTTTTAATTTCCAAATAATGTCATTGTAAATTAATATATTAGAGTGACATCTTTATTGAATACATCAAGTCTAAATGAACAGATATGAGAAAGAGCTGGTTTGTGACTGCTATCTTTTGTAAGCTTCATCTGCTGGATTCGACTCAAGCAAGCAGTGTAGGTGTAACAAATCGTCCTCTCATATAAAATTGAGTTCCATAACAGTGTTTGGCATAATAGGTCTCCACCTTTTTAGTCTCCACCTTTTTAGTTTGTTGTTCCTCCCTCCTGAAGGGATAGCTGATGCCATTATTTTTGGTTCTGCTCTTTTGGTTCAGAGAGATTCTTTGTGCAGAATAGAATCTAACATGTACTATTAAAATTCTGAAGCCTTACCTCCTGAGAATATAGGATTTCAAAATAAAGATCTGAAGTTATTAGGGTTTGATCTACAGGAATCAAAGATAAAAAGCATGTTGGGAAACAGGCGCAGCACACCACTCCTGTAAACTCACCTTGAAAATAATGCTGCGTTCAACGGAGCCGTGGAAACAGCCTTGGTTCTACCTATGGTGGAGTGTCCCCGTCCACTCGAATAAGAACAAACACATGAAAAAGGGATCAGGGACCTGTAGGGACTAAATTATGTCCCCTCTCCCTCAAAGACATGTGTTGAAGTTCTAACCCTCACATCTGAGTCTGTATTGCAAAGGTAATCAAGTTTAGATGAGGTCATTAGAGTGGGCGCTAATCTCATCACTGAGGTCCTTACAGAGAAGCATTAGGACACAGACACAGTGAAAGGCCAGCATGAAGACGCAGGGGACAAGCATCAGCAGGCCAGGGAGAGAGGCCTCCAAAAGAACCAACCCCACTGACCCCTGGATCTAGGACTTCCAGCCTCCAGAACTGAAAGAAAATAACTTCTTGTTGAACCCACCCCAGTCTATGGAGCCCTGGTAAACTAGAAGAACCCCTGTGAAGAATTAAAATACAGATGAAGGGCTCCAGAACTCAGAGAGCAGAACTTACCACAAGCTTTCGAAAAAGAACCCTGGTAACAGTACATGCCTGACATGCTTACCCACACACATTTGCGTGGCAAAAACTTCTCTGCTGCGACTTTCTAACCAGGCTCAGTAAGTAATACATGCAAGCAGAACACGAAGGCATGACGTGTTCTACTTTTTATAGTTAGCATCCCAGATTGACTTCAAATGTCCAGGATATCCCAGTCCTGGCTGACTCTAGTCAGCCTCGTGACCATGGCCTCTACTATTTTAAATATAATTACAAAAGATCCACTTTTGCCCAGATCCCAGACCTCCCACTGGCAAGAAGGAAATTTTACAAATTAATTAAAAATCCACTTCCCTATAAATTCTCCTCTTTCTACCAATTATTCTTTCAACTGCTCCAATTCCATTTTTAAAATATTTTAGTAGAGAAAGTCCTGAATTTTTTTTTTTTAACATTTAAAACTACTGTGGCCTGGCACAGTGGCGCACACCTATAATCCCAGCGGCTCAGGAAGCTGAAACAGAAGGATCGTGAGTTCAAAGCCAGCATCAGCAACAGTAAGGTGGTAAGCAACTCAGTGAGACCCTGTCTCTAAATAAAATACAAAATAGGGCTGGGGATGTGGCTCAGTGGTCGAGTGCCCCTGAGTTCAATCTCCAGTACTCCTTCCCACTACCCCCGCCAAAAAAAAAAAAAAAAAAAAAAAAAAACTACTCTGAACATAGAATGGGGTATTTGCCCAATTATAATCAATTGTCAGAAAATAGAAGTTGGGTTGCAATAGTTCTTTTCCAGTGTTGGAGAATCAAACCCAGGACCTCATGCATGCCCCGCAAGCATTCAACCGTATACGCCAAGCCCTGGGCTGCAATAATTCTCAATTTTTAAATAAATGAAATAGGAAAAAGAAAGAATTAAGTTGCTAAAAAAGAATTTCTAAAATCCTCTGGAATATCAACTTTCTATATGACACAGAATTCTCTCTAATAGAATGCGGGTGTTTGGCTTTCATACATTTTCAACAATTCTATTATGCTTTTTCTTCCTCCAAAAAAGGATTCCACTCCTTCACTGTAGCAATCAATATAAGCAACTCATTAAGGTCTGACAAAAACAGGACAATTTATATCTCTGTCCTCAAGGATAAAGGAAGAGCCAACTGATCACATTAGAACTTCAATTGTTTATCTTTCAAGATTTTACTCCTCTCTGTTTGGGCATTCTCTAATTCCTATAATCTTTGGAGACTCTATTAAAAGTTGCTTTTCAAAAAAAAAAAAAACAACTAAACTAAAATCTAAAAATAACCTAACATTTGGAAATTAATAATTGCACATACATACACACAACCAGAATTTAGAAAGATGTATTCAGGGTCCTAATATTAATCTTATCCAAACATGTAAGCAGAGCTAGCCTATCAATGTAGCAAATACTTTTATCTACTAGTTTTCTTTTTTAATTTTTTTAATATATATACAATACATACACACACATTTAGTTGTCAGTAGACCTTTATTTTATTTATTTATATGTGGTGCTGAGAATCAAACCCAGTGCCTCACACATGCTAGGCAAGCGCTGCACCACTGAGCCACAACCCCAAGTCACTGTTTCATATTTAGAAGAAAGATTTCATCTCCACCCTCCAACCCCAGACTCTTAAGACAAATGGCCTATTTATGAAAAGAAAATCTCTTTCAAAAGAGGTTAATATTTTGAGAATGTTTGTTCATTTGCAACAATAATTTTATAGTTAAATGACAAAAGAATATGAAGTTATTGTGGCTCAGTCTGCCAACTTTTCAGATGACCACTGACAGGCTTTATTTATGACAACAGTAGCCCACTGCAGTGGGGCACACCAGTAATCCCAGCTACTCAGGAGGCTGAGGAAGGAGGATCATCAGTTCAAGGCTAGCCTGAGCATCTTAGGGAGACCTAGTCTCAAAATAAAAAATAAAAAGGGCTGGGGATATAGCTCAGTGGTAAAGTGCTCCTGGGTTCAATCCCCAATACCAAACAAACAAAACAAATTTAAAAAAAACTTCAAGAGTAGCAATGCACATGTGTACAGACCCAGATGCATACACCAATACATAACTGGACCTTCCAAAACAAAATGATATGATTTCCCAATTGTGAAATTTAACCAAGAGAATGGTCCCTGTCAGAACATGAACTCATAACCTAGAAGATCAGTAGAAAGAAATAATAACAAGAAACAGAACATAAATACAAAAGTGACAGTAGTCATGAGAAAAATGAGTAACCTTAGAGGGTTTATCCAGTATGTCTAATCTGCAATAACAGGTTAGAGTCAGGCAGACGGGAAAAAATAAATAGATGAAGGAAAATAATAGAAATTTTCCCCAAGAATGAAGACACAAATCTGCACAATGAAAGTGAACCTGGAATGCAAGTCAGGGTGATGGATATAAACACACACCTAGATGTAACCTGGTGAGGGGGTGGGAAATCAGTTAATTCTAGCAACTAAAAGAAAACTGGGCCAGCTTTCAGGCAGCAAGAACACATTACCTACAATGTAGAAGAAATTATAATTACATCAGACTTAATATCAGAAACTAGAACACAATGGAATTCATGAACTACTGAAAGACAAGAACTAAAACCCAAGAATCCCAAACTTAATCCAAATACCATTCCCTTTCCTGGCCTAAAGAAACATGCTTGAGGATATGACATTTCAGAACACACAGTCCACATATTCCAGCTGAGGAAGGCTCAGGAAAAAGTCCTAAACAAACAAATTAGAGCAGAAACCTCAAACTCAGGGAAAGATGAAGAAGATATAGTAAATAATGAAAGATGAATCTGGTGAGATACAGATACAGGGACTAAAAAAGAACTTTAGAAACAGGTAAGCACAAAGGAAAGTCAAAAATAGCTTGGAAGTATGAAATTAGCTCGCAAATCTTTAGTGTTAGAGTCAGAGGAACTGGTTATATAATCTTTACAAATACAACGTTTGTTTGAATAGGATGATAAAGATAGTACAATTTTAAAGAACAGAATTTCCAAGCTATCAATGGGAAACAAGAATACTTAGCAACTTAATTCAAACAACAAGTAGAAAAAAAAGGGAAAACAGGAGCAAAACTGGGAAAAACATTACTTTTAAAACATACATAAAAATGATAAACTTACAATGAGGACTACATTTTCACATAAGAAAAAGGGTCAGATTGGGTGTTTTAAAAATTGGTTACAAACTTAAAAAACAATTAAAAGACATGATAAAGCATACTTTAAAATAAAGGATCAGATAAATAAAAATAGAAAAGCAGATATACAACATAAGTGGACTTTATTTATTTATTTATTTATTTATTTATTTATTTATTTATTTTTGGTGCCAGGGATTGAACTCAGGGACACTCGACCACTGAGCCGCATCCCCAGCCCTATTTTGTGTTTTATGTAGAGACAGGGTCTCACTGAGTTGCTTAGCACCTCACCATTGCTGAGGCTGGCTTTGAACTCACAATCTTCCTGTCTCATCCTCCCAAAGTGCTGGGATTAGAGGCGTGCGCCATCATGCCCAGCATAAGTGGAGTTTAAAATTAAAACCTTTACACCTTAAATAAGACAAAGCTATTATAGAATGATAAAAGAGACAAAATTCATGTAGACTAGTCATAAACCTACACATGCCAAATTCTACTGTAGATAAACATGGAAATATTAGAGATGCAAAGAGAACTTAAAGCTGTATACTGAAATAGTCACATGAAATTATAGAATGTCTGAATCTTCGGTTAACATAGTCCAGCCAGAGGAGGAAAAGAAGGCCTATGGAGATAACACTAGCAAAGCAATGCTAGGTTACGGGTTCATGGGGCTTTATCATTGTTATTCTCACACTTTATACATTTGAAAATCACCACCAGGAAAAAAGACAGACTGACTTGTGGAGCAAGAGAAAAAGAAGGGAAGAAATGCAAGAATGACTTGGATACAAGGATTTTTGCTTTGAAGTTTCACTGCCCTAAAAATTTTTTGAACCAACTGAAATCTGACTCAGATTTTAGACTCAGAAAGAGATAATGTTTTTCAACACAATTTAGTTTTAAAAATAAATAGAATTTTATTTTTTAGAGCAGTTTTACGTTGAGAGAAAAATGAATTGTAAATAGAGTCCCCACATCCTCCCTTTTTAAGTCCCCTCCCTCTGCCCCTGTTATGAACATCATGTACTATTGTCACAATTTGCTACAACGGATGAACCGTTTGATACGTTTTTAGTTAAAGTCTACAGTTCACATTCTGTGGATGTTGACAAATGCATAATAATACGCAGACAACATGACACTATCATTTTTTCAATCCCGAAATCTACACTCAAAATACCAGAGGAAACCCAGATTTTCCTCTCCCAGTGATGCTAACTATTCCTGCGCAGAGCTGCAACTTCCCACCCACCCCCACTTGTCACTTCAAAGACCCTTCCTGCCACAACGTTCTCTCCTCTGCTTCCCTTGCTACATTTTGGTAGTTACTCAAGAGTTGATATTGGTCCAAAAAGCCAGTAACGGCTTTATTTCAAACTCTACAATTTTATACCAAAGTGAAATGTTCTTGGGGGAGGGGACCTTATCGCCCATCTAATAGTTCAGAGACTATGGTACTCATGAACGATTTGTATGGTACCTCTACAAAACAAATCTCAATTTAAAAAAAAAGAAAAGGGGGGGGCAGTTCCAAGATGGCGGCCTAGACAGTCCACTCTGCGCTAGGCTCTCAGGGACCAGGGCTGGAAGTGGTGGAGGCGCCGTTTTCCAGCCAGCTTCTTGGCATCATTCTGCAGCTCACCATCCCACACAGGAATTTTGCTCGTGTGTGTGTGTGTGTGTGTGTGTGTGTGTGTGTACAGAATCACCGGGAGGCAGCGGTAGCTGGGAGGCGTGGCTTCGGCGCTGGCCAGAGAAACGCAGTTGCAGCCCGGGCCTCGGCCCAGGGCTCCGGCTCTCCGAGACTGAGACTGGAAGTAGCGGGGTGCCATTTTCCAACCAGTTTCTTGGCAGCTCTCTGCGGCTCACCGCCCCACCAAGAGTCTCGCTCGCGTGTGTGTGAGCGCAGGGCCACCGGGAGACACCGGTAGCCGGGAGGCATGACTTTGGCGCTGACTGGTGGAGTGCAGTTGTGGTGGGGATCCGGCCCAGGGCTCCAGCCCAGAGTTTACCCCGAGCGAGCCGGGCCTACTTCCGCACAGGGTGCCTGGACCCAGTGCCCACCCAACCGCGAGAGACCACTAGCAGTTGCTACTGTGGACCAACCATCTCCTGAGCGGAACCCCAGCTATTGTTCTTTGTGGACCACCTTCTAACATGGCGGAACTTCCTACACACCAGGGGGTGCAGGTGAACACCTGGGAGCAAACCTTGGCCACGGTGGAACAGCGACTCCACCAGCAGCCCAGAGTTTCACCTTGGCCTGGGACCAGCACCAAGGATACCAGCTGGGAAAGTCCAGCAAACAACGGACAACGCCACCTACTGGAGGAGAGGTAACGAAACCCTGCAGCGAAACTATAACCATATAGGAGTCAAAACTGTAACACCTTGGATCAGCAGAGCTAGAAGGAAAGACACACAAACATCATGAGAAAACAAGGGAAGAAAGTGACTCAAACAAACCAAGATACTACACTACTAGAATCCATGGTCTGTACAGCACGAGGAATGAGAGAATAGGAATTCAGGATGCACATAATTAAAATGGTCGGTGACTTAAAGAATGATATAAGAGAGCAAACCCATTCAGCAATAGATCACTTTGATAAAGAGATTCTTAGGCAAATACAGGAAGTAAAAGATCACTTTGATAAAGAGATACACAGGCAAATACTGGAAGTAAAAAAATCACTTCAATAAGGAGATAGAGATTCTGAAAAGGAACCAAACAGAAATCCTTGAAATGAAAGAAACAATAAACCAAATCAAAAACTCAACAGAAAGTATCACCAGCAGATTAGACCACTTGGAAGACAGAACCTCAGATACTGAAGACAAAATATTTAACCTGGAGAACAGAGTTGACCACACAGTGAAGATGGTAAGAAGCCATGAACAGAACATCCAAGAGCTTTGGGACAACATTAAAAGACCAAACATTAGAATTACTGGGATAGAAGAAGGCCTAGAATCCAAACCAAAGGAATGAGCAACCTATTCAATGAAATAATATTAGAAAACTTTCCAAATATGAAGAATGAATTGGATAATCAAATTCAAGAGGCTTACAGGACACCAAATGTGCAAAATCACAACAGACCTACACCAAGGCACATCATAATGAAAATGCCTAACATTCAGAACAAGGAGACAATCTTAAAAGCCACAAGAGAAAGGAATCAGATTACATATAGGGGGAAGCCAACTAGGATCACTGCAGACTTCTCAACCCAGACCCTGAGAGCAAGAAGATCATGGCAAAGCATATACCAAGTGCTAAAAGACAGCGGATGCCAACCAAGAATCTTATATCCAGCAAAATTAAGTTTTAGATTTGAAGATGAAATAAAAACCTTTCAAGATAAACAAAAATTAAAAGAATTCACAGCAAGAAAACCAGCACTACAGAACATTCTTGGCAAAATATTCCATGAGGAGGAAATAAAAAACAATAATGAAAACTTGCAGAGGGAAGAGCTACACCAAAGGCCAATAAAAGGAAAAACCCAGTCAAGTTAAAAACTAAGAATAAACCAAAATGTCTGGAAATACAAACCATGTCTCCATAATAACATTGAATGTCAATGGCCTAAACTCAGCAATTAAAAGACACAGATTGGCAGATTGGATTAAAAAAAAATGACCCTACAATATGCTGTCTCCAAGAGACTCATCTCATAGAAAGAGATACTCACAGATTGAAGGTGAAAGGATGGAAAAAAATTTATCACTCACATGGACTACATAAACAAGCAGGAGTTTCTATCCTCATTTCAGATAAAGTAGACTTCAAACCAAAGTTAGTGAAAAGGGATAAAGAAGGTCATTTCATACTGCTCAAGGGAATCATACATCAACAAGACATAACAATCTTAAATATCTATGCCCCAAACAATGGGGCAGCCATGTTCATCAAAGAAAACCTTCTCAAATTCAAGAACCAAATAGATCCCAACACAATACTATTGGGCAACTTTAACACAACTCTCTCACCACTGGACAGATCCTCCAAACAAAAACTAAACAAAGAATCTACAAGGCTTAATAGAACAATCAATGGTCTAGACTTAACTGATATATATAGAATATCCCATCCATCAACAAGGAAATATACATTTTTCTCAGCAGCTCATGGATCCTTCTCCAAAATAGATCATATGCTATGCCATAAAGCAAGTCTTAGAAAATACAAAAAAATAGAGATACTACCCTGCATTCTATCTGACCATAATGGATTGAAACTAGAAATTAATGACAGTTTTAAAAAAAGAAGCCACTACAATACCTGGAAACTCAATAATTTGCTATTGAATAATGCATGGGTAACAGAAGACATCAAGGAAGAGATAAAAAAATTCTTGGAGGTAAATGAGAACTCCGATACAACATACCAAAATCTCTGGGACACTGAAGGCAGTGCTAAGAGGAAAGTTCATTGCATTAAGCGCACATATTCAAAGATGTAAAAGTCGACAAATCAATGACTTGACACAACAACTCAAAGCCCTAGAAAAAGAAGAACAAAGCAACACCAAAAGAAGTAGAATACAGGAAATAATTAGAATCAGGGCTGAAATCAACGAAATTGAAACACAAGACACAATTCAAAAAATTGATAAAACAAAAAGCTGGTTCTTCGAAAAAATAAACAAAATTGACAAACCCTTAGCCACCCTAACAAAAAGAAGGAGACAGAAAACCCAAATTACCAAAATTTGTGACGAAAAAGGAAATATCACAACAGACCCTGCTGAAATACAGAGGATAATCAGAAACTATTTTGAAAACTTATATTCCAGTAAATTAGAAAACCCTGAAGATACCGACAAATTTCTAGAGACATATGACCTACCCAAACTGAACCAGGAGGACATACATGACTTAAAAAGATCAATTACATGCAAGGAAATAGAAGAGGCCGTCAAGAGCCTTCCAACCAAGAAAAGCCCTGGACCAGATGGATTCTCAGCCGAGTTCTACAAGACCTACAAAGAAGAACTAACTCCAATACTCCTCAAATTATTCCATGAAATAGAAAGGGAAGGAACCCTTCCAAACTCATTCTATGAGGCTAGTATCACCTTGATCCCAAAACCAGACAGAGACACATCAAAAAAGGA